>VZTG01009884.1:0-15360 GCA_013397845.1 Melanocharis versteri
AAACAAAGGACTGCACCAAATGGAAAAAAGGAAGATCTTTAGTACAGTCACCCGCATTTTTATTCTTTTTTTAAATCTCCTTTCAGGTCTTCAAATGTTTTAAGGCATCACTTTACGATACTTGAATAGCATAAAATGTCACTGACTTAACTCACGGCTTTCTCAGAATTCCTGTTTTATATACGAATAAATATATATGTAAAAAGTACGTGGAAATTCCTTGTGAGCAGAAGGAAGTGGTGCTTTCTGACATCCAGAGTTTCCAAGTATATCTGCTCCTTACCCACAGGCAGATCCTTTTCCTCAAGGGAAGAGAGATAAGAGAGGGAGTCGAGATGGTCCCGGAGCTGCAGTGGGATGGCCGGGAAAAGCAGCTCAGGAATTACGATCGGATTACTGTCCTTCAAATGCTAATTTTCTCTTGAATGGTCATTAGAAAAATAATAATAGTAAAGACACCAAATGTAGAACCTGTTAAGGACTCAAATGCACTTTAAAGCAAGAATTTTAAAAATTGTTCATGGCATCGAGTGCACAAAAGGGACTCAAAAGGATAATCCTATTTTTTAACTATTGAAATGAGTATATCTGAGTTTCTGAAACAAATATTTTAGCACAAACTCAACGTTGAAAGGAAAAAAAATAATCAACTAAACCAACCAACCAATCTGTGCAGTCAGTACATCAAGTTTTAATCTTCAGTATTCTGTCTGATTAAATAGGCATATTCCAGGAGAAATTAAACTGAGGTTAAATTTTAACCAATGTGGAAAACAAATTTGGAGAATGTGTCTTGAAAGCCCTAAGTACAAATTAAACAAACAGGTAACCTTTCCTAGGCTCATTTCAGGACTAAGCCATACATAAACCAGCATTCAATAAACCTGCATCCGTTTCCAGGCTGCCCCTCTGCCTCCAGAGTTTCCTACAATTATATGTCTGGATCAAGATGTTCTTTTTCTTCTGAAGTATAGGTTTGGCTCTAAAAGATGTCTTAAAAGCCGGCCAAAATTCTGTTATCAGAGTGTTCCCAAGGATGCTGAACTCTTCTGCAGCCAGGGTGGGACCACACATTTATTTGCTGCCCATTTCCAGTTTTTACTGAAGACTGGCCAAGCTGCTCACTCACCTGGAGCTTAAAAGGCTCCCAACCTGGAGGGTATACACGGCATATTAAATTTCTTTGTCTAAGGATGATGAACAGTTTGACAAATTAAAATTACTGGTACAAAGCCCTAAACCAAAAACTTGCCATCATGCAGTAATGCCTTTAATCACGTAAAGAAAATAGTGGATGAACCTGAAGCAGACTTCTGGAATTCTTAAATATTGCAGTCTGGAAATTTAGTAACTCCTCAGGTTTGGTCATACCCAGCTTCTCTTCCGAGAAATGATCTCCATTCCCAGTAGCCCTGAAGAGGCTGCTTCCCTGGGCAAATACAGTGCTCAGAAATAAATCATATTGTATATGATTCATGTTTTCTAAGGAAAACCTCGTTAAATTTTGAAACTCCCAGGAAAGCTAAAATAAGACACAACACCGTTATTGGGCATGAAATATTTATCTTTATTATTGCTTTCTGAGAAGTGCATCCATAAGAATAATTTGCAAAACTTGCTTGTTTTGAAATACATCAGGTGTGCTCTGCCTGCTGACATCTCTGTGTATGATCTATGTTGCTGGATAGTGGTGTTGTGCTAAATTTAACTTCTTTATCACTGAACAAAGAGAACCTATATAGGTATATATTTATAAATAATCATGAAGTTTTTCCAGGAAATTGTTTTGCAAAACCACCCAAACAATTTTCCATATCAAATGACACAGCTGATGCATTGGTAATGCAGACAACTTTTAAATAGACACGTTTCCATTTTTCCAGATCTGAGAAAATAGCACCTGTGACTTCGAAGGGGTTGTTTGCATGCACACTTTGAGCATTCAACTCACATGGTAATCCTGTGGTACATGTAATTTACATGCAAAGTTCGAGCCTGGAGCAGCAGGGTGGGATAAGATCCTCTCCAGGCATGCAGGATACTCGCCTCATCTCTGGGGAAATAATTGAATTCCAAGGCACAAAGTGACAACTACTTGTTGACGATTTTCCACCGCTAAAAACAAGTCAAAATAAACACACAGCTAATATTTGGACACTGTAATGACATCTATACCACCAACTCTTGTTACTTACAGGACTACCCTAAATTAATCCCTACTACAGTAGAGACAATCCACATTTTAGCTGCACAGCCAAGGCCCCAAAATAGATTTGAGCTGCACTCTCAGAGAGCTGTGCTCTTAAAGCCATGACCAGCACAAGCTCAGAACCCAGTGTGCTGCCTTTTTTCCCCCATGTCTTAAAAGAAAATAAGGGATTATATCTGCAGGCATGCTGTGAGGTGCACGTGGATTGCTACACGGCTGCAGTCTTACACGATAATTTTACTTTGTAGTTGTTCCTCCTGTTTTGTGGCCACTAAACCATCTCCAGGGGCAACGAGGGAAGGAGGGAAGGAAGGAGGGAAGGAAGGAGGGAAGGAAGGAAGGAAGGAAGGAGGGAAGGAAGGAGGGAAGGAAGGANGGCCAACGTATACAATAAACTGCATAGAATATACCTGAACTGGGTTATTTCATACACAGTTCATCTACAGAGAACTTCATAACTGCATGTTATTTCCTGAATCGTCAATTAGGCAAGCTCCTTAATCACAATGCAGTAATTGTGTTCTGTGTTTCACCATTTCCCTCAGGGATGCAAAAAAATGGGAATATAGAAGCTTTTCCCCCCACCAGCCATAGGGAAATCGTTAAGTGATCACCCCTACAATTTTTTGGCTACATTGACCTGTTGAGGTGACACTTCACAGAAAACTGATCAATGGAGTTGCAAAACAAGTGTGTTTTTTTTGTTTTTGTTTTTGTTTTTGTTTTGGTTTTGTTTTTTAATTATTTTGTTTATTATATTTTTCTAATTTCTCTTGTAGAAAGCTAAATTCCTTAATGTCACAAAGGTCACCTCAATGCATCACTAAGTCCACAATATGAGAAGAAAATGTCTCTGGGAGGTTGGATAAGCACCATAATAATGGTGAAATATTTTTATTTTTTTCCTCTTTGAAAAGACATTTGCTACTGCTTCTCATGGGACAGCCATGGCAAACTATACAAACTCTGCTTTTGCTGCGTATGCAATAGATGAAGACTGCACAAGAAGTTTCTTTTTCAAAATTATTGATTACTTTTTCAGCTGAAGAAAATACATTTCTCCCCCTCAATAGCAGAGGAATTAATATTTTATGCTTAAATCTTGCTGATTTCAGCCAGATGTCACTCTTAGTAATATGCTTCCAGACCTAAATTATTTTTTTTTAAAGGAGCACTTATTAATGCTGAAAAAACAAAACAAATTATCAAAAGAAACCTCCCAAATAAAAAACAAACCTGAACCAAGGAAATAGATTAAACAACAACAAAGATTCAAACAAAACTCAACTACTTTTAGATTTAGTTTCACAGAGAGGAAATACAAAATGGCAAGGCATCAAGCAGACTCTTTGATAATACAGAAACAAATCACATCAATTTTCATATGTGCAGGGGAGAATATAAAAGCCGTGTTTCTTGATTTATATACCATGAAAAAACGTATGATACTGCTTTTTTGGATTAGTTTTAATTGTTTAAATCGTGGGCAGCGTAGCCACTGCTCTTTCCTGTGCCAGCCAGGTGCTCCGAGCCCAGAAAAGGCCCTTTTTCAGGAAGAGCAGCCAACAAACCCTTCCAACCCATGAAGTGCTTTCCCTACAGAGCCAAACGGGACATTGTTAAACTTCTCAAGCTACAGTAAAACTCAAAGAGCCCAGGCTGACGTTGGTGATATGATTCACAGCAGCCTTAACATTTATTTAAAAAAAAATTGTTATTGTAATTATAAAACCACAGGGAAAATAATACTATTCTTTTACACAATTGTTTTGGTTGTTATTATACTTACGACTTCAAAAATAATTTTTATAGTACCTGCTTACAGCATAAGGTCAGTGAAACTGACCTGCTTGCTCAGTTTTCTTTATCCAAAATTATCCAAATTACCTCATGCTCTGGACAAGCTTGAGGAAAAGACTTCCCACACCCCTCTTGGAGCCATTTGGTGAGAGCAGCAGAGGAGAGAACCACACTTCCAAGCCTTGGGCAGACAGCACTGGGATGTTTCACGGGAGAGGCAAATCCCTCCCGGACACCTCCCTCCTCCTCCCACCCTTGCACCTCTGCTGTCACCCTTCTCATCACAGCATGGAAGGGAATCAGGGCTCCAGTTCAGAACCTGTTTCCAGGTTCCAGCATGTGGGGTTTGGGTGCATTCAGCTGCCAGCAGTGCCCCAGCACCCCAATTTTAGCTGCCCAGCAGCCTCCTAAAATGGATGTTCGTCGTGAAATTGAGTGTTTCCAGCTAGCGCAACGTAATTATGTTAAATTATGATGCATTAGTAGGAGGCAGAGGAACATTTTAGAGGTAATAATGGTTGTTTTCCATTAATGTGTTCTAATCCTTGGCAAAGTCTTGCCTACAGTGATCTTTAACCCTCTAAAAGCTCGGAGTATTTGATGTTATATACAAGGTGCACTCAGAATAAAACCTGCTGTTTGTTTACGATCTGAAAGGACTGATTAAACTTTAAGTTATTACGCAATATCTGATCTTTAAGTTATTACGCAATATCTGATGACCTGTTAAAATATGGGGGCGGGAGTGGGGAAGATAATATCAAAGCAAATTAACTTTCTATAAAGTAAGTGTTGCCACAACAGTTTGGCCGTCACACAACACATTCCCTCGCTTGTAATTATGAAAGACTATTTATTTAATTGATCGTTTCTTTAGTATTTCCCTTGAAATCGTAAAAGGTTGAGTTTCTGGTCTACAAGCTCATTAGACCCTCTGGTATCCATGGCACCTGCTTTGCTTTGGGTCTATGTCATAGCAAAAAACTACCAAACCTGACTCTTTCTCCAGGAGTTTTTATGGCCCATGCTAAAGCTTCACTGGGCTTTTTTGCTCCCCAACTACACATTCTGCTGCCATAAAATAATGATAATATGATCTCACTAAGTGATTTTTCATTACAGAAAAGCATGTAACGCCACGGGAAGTGGGTAATATAGCTGACAGTTCCACCTGCTGTGACACAGCTGTGAAATACACGACCACTGAATAGCAAGTAAAATCACTGAGTATGATCAGTGCTTCATCACAACCCCGCTTTAAACACGCTGCTGACTGAGTAATTTTGACATGAAAACAGCACGGCAGTAAATGCATATTCCCTGAAACTCACCATGTGTTCTTTCGAGCAGTGTCACAAAGAAGACAGGAAGGCATTTTCATCGTGGGCTGCCAGAAGGAGGGATTTCTCTGCAGGGTGCTGTGCTCAGACCAGTGCTGAAGAGCAAACTTTCTCTGTGGTACCCTTATCCCAGCACAGCCAGGAGGGCACGGTTACAAAACCTGCAAAGGTTTCAGGCTGCCCACAGCTCACCTCATGGGCCTGCAGCCACCCAGTGTCAGGCTCAGCTTCGCAATATCCTCCATAAATAATTCCATTTGCTTCGACTTCGTGTGCGTTGACCCACACTCGTTCTTCTGGGACACTCTTGGCCTGCTCTTCACCCTAGGCATGATCAGGAAGCCAAAAGAGACCTGCTCATTTCCCTGCAGATCCTTGCAAATTGAGTTTTCTGGGACTGCTGGATCTCACTAGCAGCTCAGAGCTCATTAGGGAATCTAATGTAATGTGCTGGCAGGGCACAACTGCTTCCCACAGCGTGCATGGGTACCCAGCAGTCCCCGGATTTGGAAGCCCCCCAGCAATGGTGCTCCCACTGTTCCAGCTGGAGACTGAGGGCAACTCTCTGAAAGGAAATTGTGACATTTTTTTCCTCCTCTGGTTTCCCCTCCCAGAGCACACTACTCTTTTTCATATCTGTTCTAGGTCCCTAACAAACCAGCAAAGGGCAGTTTGTCTCCTGAGAGCCCACGGCATGAGATCTTCGACCAGAAAAAAATAATCCCAAGCCAGTCTGCAGTCTTCAAAGGCACCTCCTGGACCAGCTCCAGCTGAAATCACTGTTCTGAGTGAGCAGGGCTGTGTGGCTCAGTGCCCCCTGGATGCAGATAGACCACGGGTGCTGCCAGAAATATGGTGAACAGAAGAGAAGCTTGTCTCTCAACTGTTCCAGCCCAGAGTCAGGAGATGATCTCCCCAGGCTCCCGTGTGACCAAAGTGAGGTTCCTTCCCTCCAAGAGGTAGCAGAGCATCAGCTTTTGGCACAAAGGTCATCTTCTGCCTTTGTGTTTCAGTGACAGAAAGCATAGGACAGAGTCAGAACACTCATTTCATGCTCCCCAGATTCTTGTGACCTCATCATGCCCAGCCATACTGTGGGTTTTTTTTCTTGCTGCCAATTTTTAGCTGTGCAGTCAGACTTCCCTGCAAGATCTGGGAAGTTGAGGGGTGAGGTCCATCATCCACTGCTGCTCTTCTACGAGGGCACACAAGAATACACGACACGGCCTTAACAGAGGTGCAGAAATGTGACTTCCAACCCTTCTGTAATTCTCTTCTTGTCCCTCAGGTTCACACCCCCTGAATTCTGCTTTTTACCTTACCTCAACCACTGTAGTCCTAATTTTTTCTTTTCTTTGAACACGCAAGAGGTCTCCACGCCACATGTAAAACTCAGTCTGTGCTTCTGTTAACAGTTTCCTTCTCCATCGTCTGCCTTAAGCCCCTTCTCTCCCCCACACTCTCACCTGACCCTTGCCTGGTTGTGCCTCCCTCTGTTTTCTGCTGTCCCATCATTCTCGGAGATCAAGCCCTTGGCCCCAGCCTCGCACACCACGTATGACCCGCACCTCTCCCCCACCCAGACTTTCCCTCCACATCCCTTCCCCTCCATTTCAGACCTGAGGTGTCACGCAGCCATGGCTGCACACCCCAGCTCTGCTCCTGAAGCCTGGGACAAAGTTCCTCACCCTGACCCTCACCTTTCCACCTCTTTCTCTCTCTCTCTCTCTCTCTCTGTCACGCGTCAAGCCAGATACAAAATCCGTCTGTCTCACAGATTAAACATCACCTGAGAGAAAGAAGTAAAGAACGGAAGCTGTCTCCAACTCTGGCTTGCCCTGATGGCAGAGGGTGAAATATACTGAAATCTCTGCCCTGCCTTTTACAAGACCAGTTGATGGCCATGTAGTTCTGCTGCTATTTTAAGCTTTAAGCTCCTTGCTTTCTGCTGGCAACAGTGAAAGTGGATGCGTTGATACCTCCTTGCACATCCGTGCTGCATTTCCCCTCCCCGCGGAGGAAACCAGGCGTACCACTCCCTGCAAAATGTCACGGTGAGATTTTCAATTGCTCTTGGCTCTGACCCCCTCAACAAGCAAAGCGGAGGGCAGAAATGCACTTTCAAGTACTCTTAACCACCTCACCTTAAAATTACTTGAACGAGGACTCTTATGTAAGGTGGCTTTGAACTTCACTCCTCAAGTGCCATTAAGGTGGAAGCAATAGACGCAGGGCTCCTTAGCACTGCATTCTCCACAGGACAACAAAACCATAAATAGAAGCAGCAATTTGTCTGCGTTTCATTCAGAGATGAAATCTAGACTCAGGTCTGGCGGGGATGTGGCAGAAGCCCTGGGACAATACAGGCCGTGTCAAAGCCAGTGAAAGTGCTTGCAAATTCACGTCCTCCCTCTCTCTGCCTGGTCTTTGCTCTTCGGACCTTTGACAAAGCTGTCCAGATGTGCCCAACAACTTCTGTTGGCCTGAGCAAAACCGCAGCTACTTCAAAAGAGGACATACCGCCGGGAGGATCGGGTAAAAATAGTATTAAATATAAATGCCCGTCGGAGAAAAGCTAGTGACTCACCTGGCCGGAAAAGGGCAGGATTTTCCAGCCAGGCACAGGCGAATCGCCTTCTCCTCCGGGCAGGGAGACTGACGGGGACACAGTGCCATCAGCTGGGCGATCGCAGCCACCGGCCCAGCGCTTTCCCACCCGGAGGAAGGGGCTCCACACAACCGCATTTTTTCCCTGGAGAAGCTCCTTGCGGCAGACGACGGCGCACGCAGAGCCCGTGCCTGCCCTGGGTGAGGAGGGCAAGCCAGCCCGCAGCACAAAACCGGGATTAGGAGGTCTTGAGCCCGTTAAGAGGGCAGCAGCTAATCCTCGCCGCGCAGGAGCTTTAGGGACCTCGTGTCCTGCGAGGTGCACCCCGCCATCCAGCAGCACTTGTTACCTGGAGCTTGGCACGTGTGCTGGTTTGGGTTAATTTTCTTCGGAGTAGCTAGGCTACTGGACAGGGCTGTTTTGGCTCTGTGCTGAAAACAGTGCTGATAATCCAGGGATGTTTTTCTTATTGCTGAAGAGGACTTGCACAGCGTCAAGTCCTTTCCTGCTCCTCACACCGCCCCGCCAGCGAGGGGATGCACAAGGATTTGGGAGGAGGCACAGCTGGGGGAGCTGATCCCGAGTGACCACAGGGATATTCCAGACCATATGGTGTCGGGGTCAGCACGCAGAGCTGGGGGGAGAAGGAGGAAGGGGGTGTGTTTGCAATGATGGCCTTTGTCCTCCCAAGCCACCTGTGATGGAGCCCAGCTTTCCTGGGGATGGCTGAGCACCTGCCTGCCCACGGCGAATGAACTCCTTGTTTTGCTTTCCTCACGTGTGGGGTTCTTCTTTACTTATTAAACTGTATTTATCTCATCCCATGAGTTTTCTCACTTTCACCATTCCAATTCTCTCCCTAGTCCTGTTGGAGGGACAGTGAGTGAGCAGCTGCATGGGGCTCGTTGCTGGCCAGGGTTAAATCAGTGACATCAGTGGTGGCCCTGGCCCTAGCAGCAGTCTGCCGTGGAGGCAAAAGCTTCTGCCCACAATTCGCTTTGGGACCTCTTAAAAAGAAATGGGAGGCCCACGTGACAAGCTGGAGAAATAGTATTCCTTAATCTTTAATGGCCAGAGGAGTGCAGCTGACTGTACGGCCCAGCAAAGTGCAGACAGCCTTGGAAACCTCATTAATTATGCTCCCTCTCTTCCAAACTGCAACCGGCCTCTCCACTGGAGCATGCCAGCACATCTCTCCCTGAAGGGGAGAGCTCTTCTTTTCCCTTCTCCTTTCACCTTCTGCTCCACGAAAAAAACAGGCAGCTGCAGATCCTTTTTCCCAGGTGTGCTTGCTATTATGCCACATGAAACAAAACTCCCTTTCCCTTCTTTTCCCCTCTTTTTGTTACCTCTGCTCCTCCGCAGCTTATCTCCTCACTGCCTGTCTTCTTTCTGCTGCTGGCTGGCTGCAGGGCTTCTCAAACCTGGTTTTAAAATGCAAAGTGACTTCTGGGCTGTGTGGCTCTGGGCCAAGCCTTCACAGGCAGTGGCTAAGAAAATGCATTTATTCCCTGCTCTCTGACGTGGGTCAAAGCTTATTCCAATAGGTGCTCTGGCATGAGAGGAGCAACTTCAGAAACTGACAAAGCGATGTGATTTGGGGGACTCAGGCTTCAGCTTCATGGGTGGGTGACTCCTGAGCAATGTACACGTAGTGGATCTTTTTCTTTCTTTCCAGCAGCTCTCATGAACTCCTCTGTCTCTGCTTAATTCCAGCCGTGTATGTGGGTATATCCTATTTATACAAATATATCCTCTCTCCTGAGGAGTTTCTCTCCCTCTCTCAGGGGTTGTTGAGGGAGCTTTCCAGTCAGGAGTCTCCCTGGGAGTCACACTCCCACTACCCAAGTCTTTAACTGCTGGGACTGAAGCCCTTTCACAGCAGACAGTGAGAGGGGTCAGAAAATAAAGGAATTCACAGTAGTTAAGTGAAATTGAAGGCCAAACTCGACTGAGCTGGGTCCTTCCGAAACTTACCCGACAGAGTCAGTAGTAGGAAAGTGAAATTCACAGTAGGGCAGTGTCCCAGCTACGGCACAAGCCTTGCCAAGGCACTGATGTGCTACCAGAGCAGCACAGGGCAATGGATGACATGAGCAGAACTGATTTTACTGGGCTTGGAAATTCCCTTTTATCACTCCCACAGCTCACGTAATTTAATGCCAGGACAATTTTCTAGGATGGAGAACGTCTATTTTCTTTCAGTCTTGGCTCTCATGAGCTCTGTACCAACTTGTGGCACTGAAGGGCTGTTTTCTGCAGGCTTAGACGCACCCAAAATATGCACCACCACTTTCCCCTGCAGCCACAGGCAGTTTTTGTTATCACTCTACTGATCTGAACAAGACTGTGACCCAGGCACAGCTGTGAGTGTCTCTGTGATACCTCTGGTGCCGTGGCATGGAGTGGGAGCTGGGAAGTTCAGAAGTTTGTCTTGAAAGGGGAAATCACTCAGACAAAGGAGCTGACTTAAAATACGGGTGTGAAATGGTGTGTGGTGTAAAAAGGGAAAATTAGGCATGGTGGCAATATCAAGAGTATGAAACCTAGGGATATGGAAACAGGAAGTGGGAGAGAAAAGAAATGTGGAATTCAACAGTGAAAAGTACTCTGGAGCGCACAAAGCGTCTAACTTATTAGCTTAGGTATGGTTCTCTGTCACTTCTGGATTTTTTTTTTTAAGCAGGTAATAACCTTTGTAAGAACATGAGGAGTACCAGGAGCACGTACAGGTGTTTTCAACAAACCCACAAAATTAATCTGCCTGGGGCAGGATGTTTACATCCTCTGGAAGAGGCTGTGGCTCAACACCAGGTCAGAAATACTCTCCTCCAGGAGCTGCAGGGCTCCTGTGGGGTAGCCTGTCCTGCATCCATTGCCTTCCCAGCTAACTGTGCTTACAGGAACCAGGTTTCTACCCAGGCAAACAGCAAAACTTCCAAATCCAAGTGCTGTGACTGATAAAGGAGGTGCTCCACGCCATAGTTGTTTTTTTTCCTTATTTTTGCTTCCCCTCAGAAATACCCAAAGCTCGAACTCCAGGCTGCAGGGAGCAGGGGGGAGAGAGCCAGCACAGACACTGCTACCTGGTACAAGATGTGTCCTTAATGGATTCAGACTCCAAGTTTTTCTGTCACATTGATGATGTCAAGTTGCAGCTGGGGAGAAAGGTGTTTCATCTCACCTATCCGGATTTATCATGTACTAAGTGATGATGGTGGGTTTTACCTCAATCTCACTAAACTCGTTTCTCCTTCCTTGCAATTCAGTGCCACTGGAGACAGATTTACCACTGACTTACCGTGCTTTAAATGATAAAAATACTATTTTTAAAGACTCAAAACCTCATTTGACACCACGTTTATACTGGGCATGAAGGTAGCACTAAGTGAAGAGCAATTAAAATCTCAGGTGTGGAGTTTTTTGGTTTGTTTTGTTTTTGCTTGGTTGGGGTTTTTGTTGTTTGTTTGTTTGATTTGTTGTTTTTTTACTTTTATTTTTGTCTCATCCCACAGGTTTTCTCACTTTTACTCTTCTGATTCTCTCCCCAGCACAGCTGGTGGGGCAGTGAGTGCACGGCTGTGTGATGGCCGTTTGCCAGCTGGGGTTCAAACTACAATATGTGTAAAAAACCAGAAAGACAGTGGATTTTAACAGGAATTCCTGGGGAGGAAAATCAGTTGCTAAAGTCTCAGAACGCATTTTACTCTCCTCCCTTTCTATTTGGAAGATTTCTAAGAAAATCCATAAAGCATCAGAGCTCTACTGTAATAACTATGCGTACATAACACACAGTTGTTATCACAAAGCTGTGTTTGTGTGCAGATTTTAATTTTAAATAGGTGCAGAGCCTACTGTAGAAACAATAAAGCAGATTTGATAGCCACAGCCTTCTCTGCGTGCACATAAATAAAACCTTACTGTGTCTCCTTCAGAGCAATGAATGGTTCAGAGAACTGAGGGAAAGCCTGTTTTCCCCTGCTCACAGTCCTCTGTTCTTGCTGTGCAGCAGAACTCTCTGAGACAGGCAGCAAAAACCTGTTAGTGGAGAGAAGGAAACCTCACAAATCTTATTTTTCTTGAGTTATGAAAGGAACACTGCGTTAATTACGCCCAAAGACAGCGAGCCATCAGCAGGCTGACTTCTGAGGCTTTGCTGTTCCTCCAGGTAATGAAGTGATAAACAAGCATTGTCATGATCTCTGAGCCCACCCACGGCGACTCCCTGCTGTGCAGCTCAGCCATTTTCAGGTAGTTTGATGGGAGGAAAGCCGGGGGAAGTCTTTATTCTTCCCAGATTATTCCATGCCTCGTACACAGAGGCCTCTCTGCTGCTCCGCCGACCTTCCTTGTGGCTGGCTGGTTGTGCTGGTGTCACCTGGCCGCCTCAAAATAGGGGAAAAAAAACAAAAAAGGAAAAACAAGAAAAGAATGATGCATCGAGAAAAGCCTGCAGGCACGAAGAGCCTGCTGAGGCAGTTTGTCTGTCACTCACTCCTTGCTTCGCCCATTTGCAGACCCTCAGGAACACAGGAGGGCTCCGGGTCGATGGTGGGAGCGAGCGGCCTTGTCGGGGTTGGTTTAACCCCCACAAAAAAGGCCTTTCCAAAGTCACGGTGACCTGGAGGTGGACAAGGACAGGGGTTAGTTGGTGCTAGATTCACACTGAGTCGCACATGAGCAGCTCCGATGCCTGCAGCAGCGGCCACAGCGTCCGGCCCTTCTCAAAGCCAGCACAAAGGAAACTTACTGTGCCACAAAGGCCTTCCTCCCTCGTCATTTGGTTAGCTTGGTTTCTCAGACAGAGTTCTTGCATAATTTTTTGGCTACTTCCAAGCCTTCTTCCGTACAGAAGCGCAACAACCTGCTGCCTCCTCCTCTCACATTACACAGATTTATCTGGCACCGCAAATGAGTGTAAGTGCTGTGGTGCAGCTGTTGTGTGAAGAAAACACAACAACAGCCTTATCTTACGCTTGGAGCAGCACGAATAGAATGTTAATATCCTATTTCTTGTGACTTTCAAGATAGTAAGTGCTTTTAGGAGGTGGTCAGGTGGGGCTAGCTCTTGGTTTATGTTTCAGGTGTTAGGTGTAAGGAAGCACTACGTTTGGTGGCAGAAGAAAACTGCTCTGGGGAAAAATCCTTCCTTGCAATTCTGACCTTTGTTTTAACGAAAAAATTGGTAAATAGATGCATCTAATTCACCACCCTGCATGGAGACAGATTAAATGCAACCTCTACCTGTATTATTCTGTGATTGCCCAAGTTGGTCCATTATTTTTTTAGGGGCCTGGAGTATTTCTTCCTCCTCCAACTTCTTGCCATTTTTTCCTTTGGGTCTTCTGTCTGCGACATTTCTTTTTGGCCTAAAATATGCTAAAAGTGCTAACTTTGAAGATATTCTTTATCCCCTATAGCACCACCATCCGTGCCAGGGCCTCACCACCCTCAGGGGGAAGAATTTTCTTCCCAATGCCAAATCTAACCCTGCTCTGTGCCGGCGTGAAGCCATTCCCCCTCGTTCTGGCACTCTAAGTCCTTGCAAGTTGTCTCTCTCCATCTTTCTTGTTGGCTGCTTCAGGTATTGAAATAAGGTCTCCCCAGAGCCTTCTCCTCTCCAGGCTGGACAATCCCAATTCTCTCAGCCTTTCCTTGTGTGAGGTGTGCCCCATCCCTCTGATCACCTCGGCGGCCCTCCTGCAGGCTCGTGTTCCCAAGAGTGCTGAAGGCACCCACGAAACTGTGGAAATATTTCCTGACGGTGACCCTCCACCTGCATTCGCAGTTTAGAAAGAAGAAAGCATGTAGGAAGATGTACGGTTGAACCTTCCCACGTAATCCAGATCTGGAATTAAGAATTAAGAATTGGGCCCACAACTGCAGAAATCAACTTAACCACCCACCCCAATACACTGCAGAGGGTTTCAGTGTTACTGGTACCGTTTCTGACCCAGCTGCCTCCCAGGCCAAGAGATGAAAAATCCCTTTGCATTTTAGGAATTTTTTTTTTCCTAAAATGTTTGGGGAAACCCCTGATCCGTGGGTTCATGGTCATGGTCAGTGCCTGGGGCATGGCATGACCACACATTGTTTNCTCATGGTCATGGTCAGTGCCCTTGCCTCTGGACAGCCTGGGGCATGGCATGACCACACATTGTTTTCTCTCCTTGTCTTCAGACTGGTTTCAAATTGAAACTACCAGCCCAGGCTGTGGGTGTTAATGGGAAAAAATAAGATATGAGGTACTTGGAAGATGGCATGAATATTGAAACCACAGCCAAGGCCCAGCCTGGTGCCAGTGAATGCAGTCCCAGGAGATGTCTGGATGGAGCTGGGAAGACTGGAGCAATGCTGCTGCATCCTCTTGCCCTGGATTTGTGCAGTGCTGCTGATGGAGAAGGCACAGCTGCGGTGGGAGGGGACTCACAGAGGCAGAGATGGCTTTAGAGAGGCATCCTTTGCCACCTTCACTGTCAGGGGGCAAAGTCTCCCCACGGTGATGGATTTCCATGCTGGAAGTGGGTTCCTATCGCTGTGTCCATGCCAAAAGCGCTGCATTTTAATTCCAGCACAGTGCTCAGAGCTGCCAGGAAAACACCACGCTGCGCTTCAGCCCGGTGGCTGCACCTCTGCCAAATGCCAGCATCATGAAGTTACTACTCCTTTCCAAAACCACAGCTTTGGGGAAAAAAACCCAACAACTTCCTAAGGTTGGATTAGTGAGATGTGATGTAAAGCAAAGCTGCCTGACAGGATGTCCAACCTCACGCAAACATTGTAGAATGATGTCCAGAGAAGGGAAGGGAGCTGGGGCAGGGGCTGGAGAACCAGGAGCAGCTGAGGGAGCTGGAAAGGGGCTCAGCCTGGAGCAAAGGAGGCTCAGGGGGACCTTGTGGCTCTGCACAGCTCCCTGACAGGAGGGGACGGCTGGGGGGTCGGGCTCTGCTCCCAAGTCCACCTGGACCATCCAGTGCAGGGACACCTGGAGGAGGTGACACAGGAACACGTCCAGATGGGGTTTGAATGTCTTCAGAGAGGCAGCCTTCCACAAAAGCTTGGAAGAAGACAACATTATAGATGTATAATGTGTCAGAGGATCTCCTAGGCAACCCCCAAAGCTCTCGATCACTCAAGGCACAAGCATTTCAAGCGCTGAGCACAGGTAAGTCGCATTGCACAGTAATTTCTTGCACAGCCGAATACCACTGTTTCCTGTGTTTAATGGTTCTCCACGAGCACAATTCTGACAGCCTTTTCCATGCCGCAATTATTATCTTTAGGTCTCTTCCGCCCTTGGCGGAAAAGTTGAGGTGGAACTCCTGGGGTTGAGTTCACACTGCCGGCCACCACCGAGAGGAGCCTGCAGGTATATTTATACAGATTGGAGATATTCATATGGA
>VZTG01009884.1:16016-41638 GCA_013397845.1 Melanocharis versteri
CTGGCGCGGTTCTGGGGGACCGCGGGTCCGCTTCTCTCCTGGGTGTGTCTCTCTCTTTCTGGGGGCGTTCCCGTGTCGCCTGCTCCGGGTGAGCCTGCTTTGCCGGCGGGGTTGGGCTGGGTGGTGCCCGCAGGTCCCTTCCAGCCCTGGCCGTTCCGCGGTCCTGGAATGAAGTGCTGCAGCGGTTGTGGAGCTCTTTCGCTCTGTGTATTCCTGTCATAAGTAATTATGGTGCGTGCATAAGCCCTTCTGTTTGCCGGTGATGTAATCTAGTGTTGGAGGGAACTAATGCATAAAAGGGTTTTGTTGGCGATTTTTTTTGTTGTTTTCTTTTTTTTTTTTTTTCCCTATGGTTGCTGCCCTGTAATTCCCTCCTTCCCTTGCTTGCCATCAGACCCCTCGGGGAACTCGCTGAAGGGCAGAGATGTGCCCACCCAAGCGTTGGGGCTTTCTTGAGCAGGTACCCCCCTGCAAAAAGTTGTGACTCAGCCTCTTGGCTGGCAGTCCATCAGTGCAGAAGGGCTCCTTTTTCTGGGTTCTGTGGACGCTGTGCTTTTCTCAGCTTGGGGTCGGGGTTGTGTGTGTGGGGACGAGTGACTTGGTGCTGATAGTGGCTTGAAATTTACAGGTCAGTGTGATTTCCTCTTGCTGAAGCCGAGCCCCAGCACTGTAGGAGTTACTGGGAAATTAGTGAGGAAATTAACGCTATCCCAGCTGCAGCAGAACTTGGTGTGAGTTCACAGCTGGCAGCCCAAGGCTTCAGCAAATCCAACTCCTCATCTTAGGCAAGCATCACCTTAAATCACAAAGTGCTGTAATTCTGTGTAACTTACTTTACATAAAACTTATTTATGCTGAGCAGCTAATATCTCTGTAAGTGTGCTTTGGAAGGTGAGATGTGAAATGCCATGGAAGGTGTGCTTCTGGTAGAAACTCTGTCAATTTGGGTCTGCCTGCCTTTGCCTGCTCCATGTGAGGTTTGTCCCTCCGGGGGAGGAATAAATGGGGGCTGCCCATGTTGTGGGTGCTCTCGGTGGATGTTTCTGAGTGGGGTCATTGGTCATGTTTGAATTCCAGAGGTTCTGAATACAGCAGTAAAACTGCAGTGGATCTTGTATTTTACAGTACTTTCTCCACCAAGGGTTAATTTGCTAATGTCACCTGTACTGTACGAAGTTATCCTTCAGACTCTGGCAACTTCACTGTGTTGACAAGTGCAGGAGATTAAATTAATGGAGGCTAAGTAAGCATGTCCTCCTTGAAATTTGATCTGGATATGAAGGTTATAATGTCTCGTGATTTTGTCCTCGGCCCAGGACTGCTCCAGAAACTGTTCTGCAAGCAGTCAGCCCGTGAGACTTCAGTATGGTCTTGAGCAGCTTTGTAACTTGCTTCTTATACAGAACTGCTGTTTAATTGTTTAATTTATCAAAATTTAGTTTTTATGAGGTTCCTGTCTGCTTCAGGAGATGCCATGTCATGTTAGTTACTGTTCAGAGGTAGGTGTTCTGTTTTTGTCCACCTGGCAAGACCACAGACTACGTGTTGTAAGATTCCCATTCTGTTTCCTATCCTTTTTTACTCTGCATCCTTTGCTCATCCACACTCTTGCTTTACCAGTGGCATGAACTTTTTTTTTTTCCCTTGTAAAGTGCAATTAGATTCAGGGAGTAAGATCAGGACGCAAAAGGTAAAAGCATCATGAAGCTCACTGGCGGCAGCAAAAATTACCTCTGTAATAAACATTTCATAATGCTTTGAAAGTCCATTTGAAGCTGACCTCACATAGAGGTCAGAGAGAAAGTTCAAAGAAAATTGCTTGTAATAGAATGCTGTGAAATATTGCGTTCATCAGTGGGCAATAGAATTAAATGCCCTTTAGTGCAGAAATACCAAGAGACTTTACTGGGCTTAATGCTGTTGAAATTCTTCTATGAACTAATGTAGAATGTAGGCCTCATCTGCTGCTTGCATTGGTAATTTTTCTAGAACCCTTTGTTCTGTGAAATTGTACAGGCTTTTCAGAAATTCGTCTTAAAAGAAGAAATGACGACATTGCAGCATGTTTTTAATTTGGCATGTATGGTATGTCTGGAAGGACATCTATTTATTGCATATTAGTGATTCGAAAATTACTTTGGAAAATAGAGTAAGATAAAAGCTGCCTTTTCTTTCCTGGTGGCTTGTGCATTGGTGTTTTAGGAAAATTCTATCTAGTGTTGGTGGATGCTTTTAAAGGGCATTCAAACTCATTAAAATTTCACCAAACCTGGTTGAATTTGTTGACAAAGAAATGGGTAGCTTACTCAAAAAGAGCCATACCAACCCATATTTAGTCAGTTAAATGTAACTATCGGTGAAAATCTTGTTTAACAGCTGGATTCCAGTTGCTGCGCTGTGTTTGGCTATGTAAAGGCCTTTTAAATGTTCTTCACGTGTAGATATTTTCTTTTAACCGTGCTGTAGCTGTAAAACCCAGCAGCATTGTTCAGCACGACACACAAGAACACTTTTCCCCCATGTGTTGCAGCTGAGTAAGCCCTAAGATCCCTGCTGAAAGAGGATTGTGAGTTTTCCGTGTTCATCCAAATTGACAGTTGTGCTCATAGGATCTAAGGCTTATCTCCAGGCTATCTGGCCTGTGAAAACAATTGCCTCTGGTCAGTAGTGAATGCAGAAGCAGCTGGCTGGACAATGGCTATTCATCTGGCATTCTGATGTGTACAGAATTGCCTTCAAACGTGCTCAGTTTTCACCAGATGAGGAGAAGGTTCAGTAATGAAGTGGTCAAGATTTTCTGTGCCTCTGCTTCTGAAAGAAGCCAGGGTCTTGTTTCTGTTCCCCCAGAGTCCAGACCTGAGTCATTGCTGTCTGGTCTGTTACCTCTGTGTGTAGCACCATCAACACCTGTGGTAAAAGCACTAAAATTTGATTTTTCTGCTCGTGGCTTAACTTCTGAGTATGACGCTATTAAACAGGCAGGGGGCTGGAGTTTACAGAAATACCTCATTGCAGAGATGTTGAAAACTGCCCAGGAAGGGGTCAGAAGAAAGAGGAAGGAGCACAGCTTAGGACTAGCAGAGAAGTTCCTTAAATCTGATGTGGTGTTGAGGTTCACCGTGGATGTTGTGAAAGGATAAAATATTTTTCTTGCTTTTTAGCAGACAAATGTGATCTAGGTAGTACATGGTTATTAAGAAATTGCGACTGGGAGGGGCTTCTGCAACATCTCTTTGGGGGTCTGGCTGTTTCTGAGGTGTGTTTATTACCTCTCTGTGTCTTGGTTTCCTAAATTTTATCAAGTAATAACATTAGGATGAGCAATTGAAACTCTAGGTCCACTGATTAATAACATATCAATTAAGACAGTGTTTATCTGTCTTTTTAAAGTTAGATTTGCTTCTGAAACTTCTTATCAGCCAGCCTGAATTAAATTACAGAAGATTCTTAGTTAACTCCTCATCTTAGTCTTTGTTTTTACTTATATATGCTGATATGCTTTAATAATACAACTTGCAATAAAATTCTTTAACGATACAACTTGACTTAATTTTAACTACCAAGCATTGATGTATTTTTGTCAGATTCTTAGAATGTGTTACCAGCTGCTCAACAAAATTAGACTTGGTGGTCTAATTTAATTTAAAATAAGTTTTGGTGTACTTTAATAATTTTGCTGGCTTGGTATGTGTTTTGTAAGCTGAATCTACCGCTCTTTGAACAGGTAGAATGCACATCACTGAAATAACCCTGTTTTTCTTTCTCAGCTGCCACTAAGCTTTCCTCTTTGAGGCTACTTTTAATTGGAATATAGAAATTACTCACCCAAAATATTTTCCCACTTACAGAGTAAGTTTACAAATCACTTCTACAGATTTATACTGTGTATAGAATAAACTGTCAGCGAGGTTATTTCACACTAGCTTCTTTTGACATGAGGAAGTCTTAAACTTTTCTTCTGGCTTTCCTTTCACCAGCTTTTTAAGTGTTCTTTATTGTTTTCTCTGTTTGGCTGCACAAGTGAGTATTTTGGTGCAGGTGACTATTGTAGAAAAACATGTGAAACAGTGGGGTATCTTAAAGCAGGTTCTTGATTTCTCTCAAACTAACACCTGGAGATCTTTAATTTGGTGGAATGCTTCCTATAATTTAGGAATTCCTGTAATTTAATTCTTTCTCTTTCCTGAGAAAATGCATTTCCTGACCCTGTCAGAACTGAATTTGCTGCAGCTGGAATGTCTGTGATGAATTTTCCCGTATGTTGAAATGGTAGTGATTTTAAAAAATCACAAGATGGTTTTACAGCTTATTTCGCTTGTTTTTGTAATTCTAGGAGACGCTGCAAAGGATTGTGAGTACCCTGGTGAACAAAAATGATGAAATTCACAACTTCATTGACATGCTGAACCATACAATATCGAATGTTCAGGTATTTATTTTAAGGTTCATAGCTTGTGTCTGAGAGGGAGGCACCTTTGCACTTTTGTTAGTCTCAAACTGTGTAGTGTCTAAAGGATGGGCTGTAAGAATCCGGTTCAAAATACATCTTCATGTTGGAACTAGATGGAAAAACATTTTATTTTTTAAGTCTGCCTCTAGGTGGAAGGTGTGGTGGTCTTGCATTTTGTGTGAAGAGCTTTTGTAGAACTTCGTTTGTGTGGGAAGGATAACCTTCAATCTGATGCAAGATCTGAGACTCCCGTTAGTGGGAAATAGTCTGCATTTTCAGACTTCCGCTTTGTTTGGCAGACTGAAAAATGATACTTGAGAGAAAATTCCCCACTCTTTCTCTTTTCAGCAGTTTGAAATTGTTGGGCTCAAGTTTAGAGCTAGACCTCATTGTTAGAGCATCTGCAGGAGGATGAGGTTTAGGTTCCTTTCAGCCTGTCAGTCAGCCCAAACTTGTTTCGTCCTACAGTTGAGCCAGGTTGGCTGCAGAAATGGAAATTATCCAGCAGATCTTTCAGCTGCCTTCTTGAGTGCTGTTTTTAGCATCAAATGAAATAATTTTGTTTGGAACTGGGTAACTTCCTCCTTCCAAACATCTAGCAATCTGTATACAGTTGTGAGAGGAAAATCAAGGCTTTTGGCAAGGAGCAAAGTTGCCAAGTGTGCTGGTTCTGTGCAAGTTTGAGTATCATGGAATTTTCATAGATTTCAGCATTCGGTGTCCTGATGTAGAGTCTGCTTAGGAGACTCTTCCATCATTCCTAGTATTTTTTCCCTTTTTGATAAGCTGAGAAGCAGTTACAAGGTACCCAGTGGTCATGGCAATACACGTGTGGGGAATTACGTGGCTTTCAGTGTCTTTGCGTTGTTTCCAGTGTAAACACCATTTTCAACTCTCTCAGGTAAACTCTTCTAATGCCATCAGTGAGCTGGATGAGGAGTTTGATGGGCTGTATTCTGTACTGCATGAGATGAAGGGGAGCATGGCCAGCACTATTCAGCAAGAAGAGGCTCGTAAAATTCAAGCTCTGCAGGTCAATAAATAATTCCTTCTGAAAAATTTTGCTAGTGCATAGAAGCATTTTTAAACTTCCTCTGTTGCTGTTATGCTATCCCCATTTGTTACATAGCAATATTGATTTTCAGGATTGTCTTGTGACAGTTCCAGAGCTGGTAAAGTCACTGCCTTTTTCAAGACTATTGCTGCACTGTCATTCAATGATGAAGTGCAGTCCTGTAAATAGAAATTGCGGTGCACGTGAATGTAAGTGTTTATTTCTCTGCTTTCTGAAACCCTGATGCTGGGGGAAACAGGGTGTTGAAATTAAATCTGGCTTTTAAGTTAGACTTCAGCTTTTTCCCCCTTGGAGTTGTGGGATGTGCCAAGTATTGCTGTGCACTTGTCAAGCACAGTGACGTTAGGGCACTGTTGGAGGCCTTGGTTATATAAGGGGAAAAAGTTGTCACAAATACATAACAAATCCGTGTGGTTCCTGGGACTGCTGCTTCACAAACCGCTGTTTTAATGGGAATACATCAAATTATTCATTTGTTTTTGCTCCAGGATCAGCTGAGCCAGTGCAGCCGTGCCCTGGAGAGCTCAGAAGAGCTGCTGGAACTCGCTGTGCAGTCGCTGGACATAAAGAACCCTGTGGAGCTCTTAGAGGTAGAAAACATTGACTGGATGTGTGTGAGGCAGGTGTTGGCATCTGTCTGAATTTGAAATATCCTTTGCATTACTCTCCTGGACAGTGCAAACTTACCAGCTGTACTTAGAGGGAGGATAGGCAGGCATATAAAAATACAGTTATTGCTCTGCTGAAAAAGCCAAATTAAGCACTGTAGTCCTGATTTTGTGTGCAATTTCTGATAAAACAAGTTGGTTTTTTTTCTTATTTAGGGTGAGGGGGAGGGAATGCCTTCTCCTGGACAACTGTCATTGTTAAGCAAACTTGCACAGATGACCCCAGAAAGTGAAGGTGAAATAACATGTATCTAACAGGAAGAATATACTTGTAAATTAAGGAAATAGTTCCACCTATACGCTGAATCAATACACTAATGCTTGCTACAGTAATCCCGGTAGTAGCAGTGGGATCAGCCATGCCAAATCCAAGGCCCAATTACTTTTTTTCTCTGTACATTTTAACGGGAAAAAGGACAAAATCAGTTTAAAAGAGCGAGGGGGAAAGCAGTCTTCCTGTGTCAGTTTTACCTTTTGGCTGCATGTTTGTGTGCTGTCATGCTTTCTGGGTGTCAGCTTTGATTTATTTGCCTCAAAGAGCAGCAATTTCTAAACAGTATTTTTCTTCAGCTGGACTTGTACTTTCTGTCTTGTAGCAAAAAATTGAGTTAGCTCTTGCACTCTGTACGAAATGCAGCTTTGACTTTCCTGCAAGTTGTTCTATTTCAGATCTCTCTGTTGCTTTTTTTCCAATCAAATACACCGAGGAAAGCTGTCTGAGCATTTGCTGGGGGTAAACCTCTTCAGATGTGGAGTCTGAAGATTAAGATACTGAATCCAATTCAGTAAGCTCTAATATGTAGGATTTGATACTGGTACTACACTTGTGCATTTGGGGATGACATTTTAAGGTAATACTGCCTTGGCTATTAGGCAGCTAATTTTATAACTCTGCTGGTAGGAATAGCAAGTGTTCCTGATGGGGCAGCTCCAGCCCCGAGTCTTGTATATTCACAAATTTTCTTTGGATACTCCAGTAACTCAGTTCAGGAGCAGCTAGCATAAGATGATTTTTGAAGTTTTTTTTTCCTGTGTTATTTTTTTTTTGTGGCTTTATTCTCTGAGTTGATTTACTGGAAGTCAAAAGAACACGAGTGGCAGATTGCAGGAGGGTTTGGTGATTAGGTGGGATGTGGTCAGACACTGCTGGGCAGCTCCTCTGGGATGGGCTGATCCTTCTCTCACAGTAGCCTGGAAATGAATTAAAGTCAGTGAAGTTAAGGTGGGACTGTCTTGCAGGAGGTGTTGAGTCCTGGCTACCACATATTTTACGAGATACGAGGATTAAATCCAAGGATTTTCTTGTAAAGTAGCTCTGTTTTATCTACAACTGTCATGTAGGAAAATCAGTCAGTAGTTCCTATAGTAACTTTGTTTTGAGGTAAAGCAAAGCTACCTCTTAAGCTAAATTATTTCCACACAGTTGATTTGGCTATTTTTCTGCTTCCCACTTCAGGAATATATAATCAATTTTGTAGCAGGGACAGCCTGATTTCCTATTTATTCTTTTCAGCGTGATTTGTATTTAATGAAAAATTGGGAAGTTCTCCACTTTTGGCTTCAAACTGGGAAGCTGCCTGATGATTCTTGCCTCTTTGAAAGGAAAAATAATTCAGCTGAAAGAGCAACTGGACCAAGGAGCAATGTTGGAGCATGGCTTCAGCAAACACAACCAAGCCCTCACTACTTCAACAATAACCTTTTGTGTCAGGTTTGCAGCTCCTTGTGGTGAAGGAGAGGGATTTTTGTCTTTCCACATGCCAGTTGATGTTTATCTTTTAAATGTCATCACTTCTGCATCTGCTTCAGTGTTATTATTTGAGAAGAACTACTTGCTGTCATTTTTGAATGCTGGCATACAGAGAAAATTATACTTTTCCAACAGTGTTTCCTAACTTTCAGAGGAAAAGTTAGAATAAGTCCTATTTTTTCTTTTTTATCAGGGCATGCATCCTGTGATGTGCAATTCAGCAGGTCAGGCATGCCACTCATAAGCACTTCTTAGTTCCACAGAAAATACCATGGCAGTTAAATACTGTTGACTTGGTCCTGTAGCTCTTTTAAAAAGCCACAGAGAGTAACTCTAACTGATTAAGAGAAATCTGAAAACACTAAGTCGCACTCAGAAAGCTGAGTAATTTGGAATTGGTTTGGTGTGGTTCTGGAAATCAGGTTTTCTTCCCCACGTGTTACGGTGTTGCTGTGCTAACCCATGCTATTAACATGCTTCATGGGACAATTTATTTTGAGGAAAATGTTAAACTCGTTTTGAACTTCAAATCTGAGCAATGCAGCAGAGATTGTTCTCGGCCCTCTTGCATGTTACTGCCATTGATACTTGCATGGAAATACTAACTACTTTCTCTCTCTTCTCCCTGACATGCATCAAGGCTGCCAGACAGATCAAAGATAGGTACAGTACAAAATCTATCACTTTTGTGTCTTTTAATTAATCTTATCCTTGAAAATGCATTTACTGTGAAAGGGCCATAGTCAGCTTTAATCAAATTCATCGACTCTTTCCTAAGTGTTAGTTATCACAACTTTTGAGGGGGAACTAAAAACTTCTGTGCTGCTCATGTAGTGTTTTTCCTGGCTTTTCATAACTTTAAATAAAAATGTTTTTGATGCAGGGAAGTAGAGCTCTGCATCAGCTGCTGCTGTAATCTTTATGTCTTTAAATAAAATGTATATCATTAATTATTATTGTTAATAAGCTTATGTATTAATAATACCTAATGGCTGAAGTTTAATGATATTTCAAGCTGACTCTGCCCCTTTGAGTTGTGAGAGAATCTTGTTGTTTGGTTTTTTTCTTTTTCAAGTACTTAAAGACTTTTGCTAGCTAATTTTCCTTCAGAATTTAAAAAATCTTGTAGCTGTTGAAATACTTCTGGTGATATTAGTGACCGTGAAATTATTATTTCTGGTAGCTTTTCTCTGAACTACTGTTTAAAAAGCAAAACTTCGCTGTTTCAAAATCAATACTAAGGCCATTTTTCTTCGCTTGGAAGAATGTTAACTCTATTCTAAGAGTATGACCTTCTGGTTCAGAAAACCTTCTATGATGTGCATAGTATTTTGAGAAGCAGCTCACAGGATGTTGTTGCTCTTGTGGACCAAATAGGTTGGCTTTCAATTTACAGGTTTTTCAGTGAAGGCTCTGATACGCTAAATTCTCTGAACTTCTTTGTGAAATGAGTAATGGTTAGATTTTAAATCAATCTTTGCTTTTCCAAGGGTAAAGATTTAGTATCCTTAACAGGTCAGAGGGGTACTGGGTAGTGTCAGTGATGGGACTCTTTAATACTTTTTATCAGTGATAAGCATCCACTTCTGGTTTCTTGAAATTATCACCAAATCCTATGTGGTTCTCTGTTTAAGACTGATGTCTGAGCAGAAGTAAAAAAGCTGTCTGGAGCCCACTGTTCCCTGGTGTTCTCTTGCTGCTAATCAGAGGATTATTCTTCCTTAAGGAGAGATTTACTCTACCCATCTGGCTGAGCATTAACGTGCTAGGCAGCCCGTACTGAATTTCAGAACGTGAGCTCTGTCTTGGGAAATCAGTTGAATTGTCTCTCATCATGTTCAGCTCAGTCTCATAATTGTCTCATATCCCAGAATTGCAAAGCTCGTCACTCCTGACTTGCACATATCTTTAATATTAAACTTCACATTTCCTCCCCCTTCCCCACTACCAGAATTTTTGGTTTTCAGTGTTCTTTGATGTATGTGTGGTTAGCACACAATCTCTCTTACATACTAGTGAAGTGCAGGAAGGGATATGCATCAGGTGTTCCAAAGGTGCCACACATCAGTGGGTGTAAAATGGATTCAGGTCTTGGCAATTGACTTTTGTGGTGTGTGTATTACTTTGTAGTTGAGAGTCTTTCCTTTCCTAAAGCTGGAGTTGGGACCTCTGTGCTGTCTGAGTTGATGTTACTCAAAATCTGCTGCATGGCCTGGTGTCTTCAAGGTTAGAGAATTACATGAGAGCCTTGTCTTTTTTTGGTGTAGTTGGAGTACAAACATGTCTTGGGAGTGTTCAGAATAGTACGGAGCTAAGCTTTCAGGAGTGGAAATGGGAGCTTGCTTCGCAGAAAGCCAGGATGGGTCAGGTTGGAAGGGACCACAGTGGGTTATCTGTCCTAATGTCCATGGTCGTCCCAGAGCATGTGGCACAGGGTTGTGTCCAGGTTTTGGAGTATCTCCAGTGAGGGAGACTCCACAGCCTCTCTGGGCAATCTGTTCAGGGCTCGGTCACTGCTCAGGAAAGAAGTTCTGCCTCTTGTCCAGGTGGAACCCCCTGGGATCAGTTCTGCCTGTTCCTCTGGTGCCACTGCTGGGCCCCTCGGAGCAGAGCCTGATCCATGCTCTGAGCCCTCCTTGCAGACACTGACAGACAGGGATCAGGTCCCCTCTCAGCTGGGGCTCCTCCCGAGGCTGAACAGCCCCAGCTCCCCCAGCCTTTCCTGGGCAGGGAGATGCTCCAGGCCCTTCCTCACCTCCACAGCCTCTGCTGGTCCCACTCCAGGAGCTCTGTGTCCCTCCTGTGCTGAGGATCCAGAGCTGGACACAGCACTCCAGAGGTGCCTCCCAGGGCTGGGCAGAGGGGCAGGATCACTCCCGGACCTGCTGGCAATGCCCTTCCAAGTGCACTCCAGGATCTCATTGGCCTGCTTGTCCCCAGGACACTTTGCTGGCTCAGGGACAGCTGTTTGTCCCCCAGGACCTCCAGGTTCTTCCTTTCAGTTTCCCAGCAGATCATCCCCAGCCCATGCTGGTGCTTGGGGTTATTCCTGCCCAGATGCAGGACCCTGCACTTGCCTTTGTTAAATGAGAGTTCTTCAGTGTTTAGTGTATCTTGTAAAACTGGTCTGGTACTTGCGTGTTCCAATCTGTAGCTTGAAAAAGCTCTTCATTGACTGATAAGGTCATAGATAGATATTAAATCAGCATAATCAGCTTGTTAATTGCTGTTTAGAAATGCCTAAGCATGATCCTGAGTCTGCATGACTTCAGACTTTTCATACTTGCAAAATTTATGTCAAGTGATATGAGTTTTGTTTCTTATCCAGGTTTTTTGTCACTAGTAAAAGGTTTAAAACTATTGTCACCTTGGTAGTATTTACTTGCTTAGTAATATGGAACAACTGGTAGCTCACACCATTTTTCTGAGACTGTCGCATTAGCAAGACTTTCTATTTTGAGTATGCTAAGTGGTAAACAATTATGTGTTAGAAAAATGTTCTGATCTTTGATCGGTAGTTTGACGTCAGTGATACAGATTGTCTGATTGCTGTTTTGGAAAATGGGATATGGGACGTGACAATGTAAAATACATTTTGCTAGTGCTGCTTTCTTGGCTTTAGTGTCACAGTGGCTTCGGCGTTCCGCCTCTCTCTGAAACCAAAAGTCAGTGACAGTATGACCCATATGATGGTGGACTTCGCTCTGGAAAAGCGCATGCTCCAAGCCGTGAAGTTTTTGCCAGGTAAAAACTGTATCCAGTGGTTTTAATTTGTTGCTACGCGAACAACTTGCTGTATTTAAACCAAACAAACAAAAGAAAACCACACCTCTTGCACCCTAATAAGCAAATTTTTTGGTCTTAGTCATTGTATGTTAAACTGAATACCTTGAGGATGAGAGTTTTCTAGTTTTATTGTGTTAATTTCTACATAAGACAGCATTTTGGAAAATAGCGTTGATCTCAGAAGTGAGAGTGAGGCTTCCAGTGTTTTTTTTGTGAGTTGTCAGTTCCTCTGTACTCCGTGAAGTTACCTGAGGTTTCTTAGGACTGTCCCTGCCAGCTTGATGCTGAGTGACACCCCAAAGTCCTGCTCATGTGCAGGAGTGTTGTGTGTGGGACTGTAAACTTACACATTGCTTACAAGAGTGGTGAAATGGCCTGAAATACAGGAGAGGGACAGTCCACTAGTGCAGTGATACTACCATATTACAAAATGTGTATTAATCCACCTATTCCTGTTTGACAGTAAACTTGGGTGCATTAGACCGGTGGGTATCTTTCATGCCTTTTTATTCCTATTGCTTTCCTATTTAAAACGCTTTGCCCTTGGCTGTTACTGAGAATATATTGACAAGAACACTGCTGGCAGGGATGTAAAGTTGTTTCATCTCTAGGTCACGGATCCAAATCTGTTAAGGACTTGGCAGCATCAGTTTTCATTTCTGCCCTGTGTGTTGCAGATACAGTATGTGGTAGCAGGTGTAGTCAATGACCAGTGTTATTCCTAGTGGTCAGCTGGCAGTGTCCAGGCAGAAATTCACCTTCTAGTCTTGGATTCTGGGTGTCAGTCACTGCCGTGCATTTCACAGCTAAGAGAACAGTGCCCCTGTTTAACAGGAGTGGGGGTGTAAAGATCTAACAGCAAGTATGAACAAAGTTTTGTATCTAGATAAAGGTATTATTTAGTATAACCCTTCTTGTACATTTTTCCTTGTCAAATACATAGGAATTTAAATTGAGCCTCTGATATGTAAACAGGAAAATTGACTGGGTATCAATCTTGCTTTTTCCACTGTAGTGCCGTGCTTCCAAATTACTCAGACATCAAAAGCCCAAACTGAAAACAATAGAACCTCTTTTTCATTTCCTGCAGCAAAAATCTTCCTTGCATGTCCTTTAGACACTACAAATAGCATCTAAAAGCCTTCTTTTTCAGAACTTTTTTCCACAGACTTAAGTGCTGTCTGATTTAATGGAAATAGAATAGAATTCTGTTGCCTATAAAAGAAACTTCAGTCTTTAGTGGACCTTAGGAATTGTTTCCCCTCCTTTCAAGCCAAAGGGGTGAAAAGGGAAGAAGACTGTGTAACTGAAGAGAAGCTAGTGGAAAATATTAGTGTCTGTAGTGATGGAAATAAATACCAGTGATGCTGTGTGAGGGGTGCAGCTGAACTTACCTTCCAGAGACATAGGAACAGAAATTTCTTCTTGTTGTTCTTCCTGATGTTAATCCTAAATGTAAGTTCATAATTGCAAGTCCACTCTACTCCAGCCTTCTCTTCTTTGAACTGACCTGTGTGCTTGTCTTTCTGCAGTCCCTAAAGCTCCAGAGATAGATGTAGCAGCATGTCTGGTTGCTGACAACTGCATAACAATTTCGTGGAGAATGCCCGAGGAGGACAGCAGAATTGATCATTTTGTGCTGGAGTACAGGAAAACCAACTTTGATGGGCTCCCTCGACTGAAAGGTGAACAGCGCTGGGAGCTGGTCGACTACATTAAAGCTACTCAATACACATTATCAGGTAAAGGTTTTTTGTGCTTCAGACCGAAGAATATTGATACAACTCTTTATGCTTGGAAGTTTTGTAAAATGCCCCTTTTTCTGCATGTGATGAAGCTGCCGTTATATCACATCAGTCTTGGGTGCTTTGTACCATAGCAGTTCTGTCTTTTATTTTGACTTTGAGGTTTTGTCAAAAATTGTGTGTTAAATAAAGTTCACACTGGTATTCATGCATGTTTTTTGCAGATTGAGATAAATGAAAGACAGCTGCATGGGATAGATCTTAGTCTTCTAGGAGTTGTCAGTAATTAACGGAATTTCAAATTTCTAAACATTCACTTTGTAGGTCTGAAATTTGATACAAAATACATGAACCTTAGAGTACAAGCTTGCAACAAAGCTGTGGCAGGTGAATACTCTGACCCCGTGACTCTGGAAACCAAAGGTAAGATTTGAAAAACTCTTAAGCCTTATCTCTGGTGAAAATCCTGCAGTTAAACTCCTCTGCCTTTGTACATGAACCTGTATGTTCAGTCTGCTTCTGCCTGAGCACTGCTGATACACTTCCTGAGTGGAAAGGGAAACAATTGTGAGGGATTTAAGAAGCTTATTGGCGCAAAGCTGTCCTTTTGGCACTCAGACCCTGAAAAAATGGGGCATTTAATGTCAGTTTCTCCAAAAGCTTGGCATTGGTTGCTTTGAACTGTGGAGTGACAGTCCCATGTGCTGCTGCATGACGCCAGCATACAGCAAGAAGAAGGATGAATGTTGTAGATGACTCTTTGGGCATCTAGACAGTTGGTGTGATTGTCCTGTTATTAGTGGCAGACACAGCTTTCTGTGACTAGAAGTTGCTGGAAAGGGTTTTCCTGACTTTGTAGCTGCGGTTTCTAATCACTGTCGATATTTAAAAAGTTGGCAGCTTCAAATTGCTGAAGGTATGTTGTCTTCATGTTAAAAGTCAGTTCATCTGAGAATTGTTAGAGTGGCTTCCTAACACCATTTTGTAAATAAACTGAAAGAGAAATTTATTGGAAGGCATGTTTTGTGACAGAGCACAAATCTTAACTATTAAGATGAGAGGGTGATCCTGGGGTTTGATTTTCATCCAGGTCTGGTGTAAAGGGCAAAATGATGGGTATCAACTGTATAAATTTGTATAAGTATAAATTCTGTTCCTTTTGAATATTACTTCATGAGAATAAAGCTGTATACAACTTGAATGAGCTGATGGGCATCTGGTAACTTTTCTGTAACTATTCTAATACTCTTAAGCAACAGTCATTGTCAGAGGTATAGTATCTGTTTAGTAGCCACATAATTCTCTACTCCAATACCAGAAAAGTAATTCTGATTTTGATTGTCTGGGCTGTCACCATGCTTCCCATATTATTTTTGTTATTCCTAGGTGAACACTTAGTTCATTTTCTTTAGTGAACTCATAGAAACTCAATTTCCTTGTCCATGTGCTTAACCTGACTGTTGTTTACATTTGTGCATTTTTGAGCTCTAAACTCTTAAAAATCTCATGTATATGTTCTTTCAGGGTCAGACTGTAATATCTGATGGTATTAGGACATTTATTGAAGAGTCTGTAAATATATTTAGGAAATTCGGCCTGTTGTATTAGGTTTTTTTGATAGCAAGTGTCGGACTGAAAAGCTGGTGTTTCCATTATGCTCAATAAAACTCTGCTACAATTTTGCTACTGCTTCTGTCATTTTCTGTGAATAACCATTATACCATTTCACTGTTTTCTGTTTTGTCTTGACCAGCATTTGTATTCGGTTTGGACAGTACTTCGTCTCACCTGAACTTGAAAGTTGAAGACTCCTATGTTGAATGGGATCCTACTGGGGGCAAAGGCCAAGAAAAAGTAAAAGGGAAAGAAAATAAAAGCAGGTAAGAACTTTGTTTTGTAAGTGTCTGGGATATATCACCTGGTAATTAAAGGAAGAGGGCAGGGGGTAATTAAAACACTTGAGGGTGGTGGGATGTGAAAGGAATTTTCATTTAAAAATGTTTCTCTGAAATAATTTTTTTTGGTTGTTTTCCTTCCTCTGTCACACAGATGCAGAGGCTAGAATTGTGTCATAATTGCTAACTAATATTTATTGATTTTAAAAATGCGTTTGTTACGGTATCGTTCAGTGTGCTGAGCTGAAGTGTAGGTGTGGGGCATTGACCTTGGCGACCCACCAGGTGTGTTCTCCTGGTGTCAAAGCCTTGCCACCTAAGCCCGGGACAGTAGATAAGGTAAATGTGAACAGGCAGCTGATGTAATTCTGTGTTTACTAGTGTTGCAGGTTGGTTCTGGTGAATAGACAGCACTTCTATTATAAAAAAATAAGGAAAGAGCTGACTGCCTTGCCCTTTTGAGAAAGAAAAGGTTAAATAAAATTGGTACTGTGTATAGGTGGTGTCTGAATTTATCTCAAACCCTCGTTGGAAGGGAAAAGGTACCAATAAAACAAAACAGACAGCAAAGGGTAATGGATGATGAAACATAACTATCGTGGAAGTAGCGGCTCTAAAGTATGTTTTCATCCAGGAAAAGCACTTAACTTCAGCAGAGCTCTTGGTAGATTGTTAGATGTCTGCTGTGGTGAGTCACGGGATAAATACTGTTGGAAGAATGTTTAATTCTGTCTACTCTGGCTGAGCCTTAAATATATCCAAGGATGAAGAATGTGTTAACTTGCTAGCCCTCTATTCCAGGCCACTTTTATGGGAGGGGAGGAATATCTTGGTGCCTGAGTGGAATTCCCTGTGGTGCCGTGAGTCCCAGGTGCCTCTCAGCCATCAGTGTGACTCTCTCTGAGGAAAGCCTGGCTTGATCTTCTCTGCTCCCCTTCCTGTTTCCTCGTTAAAGACAGCAGCTGGTTCTTGTCTTCCTCAGGCTGAGCAAACCCAAGTGTCTCTCTGTGCCCCAGACCCTTAATTGTGGTGTTGGCTCTCCACGGGACATGCTCTGGTATGTCAGGGGGTAAATCCAAGGAGCCCAGACCTGGACACAGCGGGGCTCCAGGGTCAGTCTGACAGCTGTCAAAAGGAGAGGAGGACTCACTGGCCTTGGGCTCCTGGTCACTTTGTTTTGGCTACAGGGTGGGTGTGGCTGTTCACCTCTGCCATGAGGGCACAGGGCACTATTGTTGCCAGGTTCTGCTTCCCAAACTCTCAGTGGCTTTCCTGCAGAGCTGTTCTTCCCTCAGGTGTCCCAGCCTGTCCTGCTGCGTGGATTTCCCTCAGCTGGAAACCTGAGAGCCTGGTGTTCAGCTGGATCTGTACAGAGCCCATGGCCCCACTTCCAGTCTGCACCTCACCTCTTAGGCTTTGGGGATACTCTGTGGGAATGAGTCCACACAACTGGCCGTTCCCTCAACCAGAGTTTATTGGCTTTCCACATGCACAGCTTGAGATAATTTATGAACAAATACATTCTCCGTAGGCATATATTGCCAGAAGCATGATAGAATAACTTCTATTGGCATTTTAAAAATGGGGATGATTTACTGTAGTAATAGAACAGCTCTTTAATGACTACTTATTTCTGTCGACAGTGGCCAGAATCCTCTGCTGAAGAGCAATAGAAGGTGATAATATACCTCTTATTCCTAGGATCTAGCACTAGTTTTGTTGGGAATCTGTGCTACTTTCCTTTGCTTGATGCCATAAGAAACAAATCTAATAGCCTTTATCAGTAACAGTGCACATGCACATTTAGAAGTTATTTTTCAGTTTAATTTGGATTCATTGAGATTATGTATATATTCTCCAGTGACTGGAAGAGGGTCTTTTAGGAAGGATTCATCCTAATATGTATGAGAGCTGATGTGCAATGGTTGGAAGGGCATCATGTATTTTAATATTTATCCAAAGATCCTTTTATTTACAGGCTTATTGATGCTTTCTTGACGCTTTGGCACATTTTTTACAAATACGGTAAAGATCTCCTTTCTGAGAACTTTAAAATAATTTTTTTTGTTCTTATTTTTGAATCTGAAAACCTTTGTTTCTGAACTTGTGCTGTAGCTGTTACTAGACATCAGAGGGTAAGAAGTAAGTGTTTTTACATGTTTGAAGAGGATGAAGCATGTATTAAAAGCTTCATGGCCATTCTAATTGCAGAATTCTAATTGTTCGAGTGAGAAATCCTTTTTTGTGAGATGCAGAGTTAGATAAAATATTCTCCCATTCCTTGTGCAGTTCTGTTTTTTTAGTGTCACATTTTTTCATTGTTCTTCTAGTGAAACACCTTTTTTTAGAAATTACTTCTCCTATTTTTGATCTCTTGCTCTCTTTTGCTGGTTTAGAAGTTGTGGGACTAAAATAAATGCCCAGGATCCTAATTTCTTAAGGTTTTACTCCCCTGTATTAATCCATCAGGTGAATCTATCTCTGATTCAAAATCAGGAATAAAGAAAAGCTTATGTAAAAAGCAAAATAGGCTCTTGAAGCCGTGCAGTGTCAATTGTTCTACTACACAAAGTGTAGTGATTTCTGCTAAACTAAGTTTTGAAAATGTCTTGGAGATGCTCCTACTTGCTCAGCTCAGGGAATTTTGCACCGTGGTCTCCCTTTGTAGCTGTCAGTAAAGAACTTCCCTAGTTCTTGACTGTGCTTTGGTAGAAGGACGTGGTCACGTGTTCAACTTTGCATCTCAGACTGACCTTTTCTAGCAGCGGATTTAGATGACCTTTGTTCTTGAAGGAGGTTTTTGTTCCTTCTTAAAAACATCTGTGAGATGTCTGCGTTAGAGGGGAAATTTGGAGGAGGCTCCATGAGAGGTAGGGAAAAAACTGCAGTATAGTTACTTTAAACAACAAATGTGCAGTTTTTAAGGGTTGGAGACACGTGATGGCAACAAAATTCTTACTTATCTTTAATTTATTAGACCAGAAAAAAAGCCTCTCAATAATTTCTTATCTCCTTCCTTTACCTTTCATCTCCAGAAGAGAACACATCTTGCTTGGAGTATATTCTGTTTGCTGAAATAGATGAGGAAACAGGGACTAATTGCAGTGCTGTAGGCAACAATCTTAAACCATGAGACAAGAATATCTGGCTACTGAATAGTGGAAGAAATGTCAGTTACTGGCTAATAAAGACTGTACTCTACTGGAAAACAGGCACGAAACTGACTTCCTGCTGTGAAATTTGATGCCTTTCATTGGAAGGGAGTATTGAGCGCTGTGGAGGAAAAAAAAAAGCCTGAGCAACTGTGTCTTTGAAGCTTTTAATGTCAAATAGTCAGTGCAATTTTCTGAGCTGATAAAGGCTATTAAATTTTGAGAGGACAAAGTACATGCAGTGGCCATTTACAGACTTGAACATAATAATGATACCAAGAAGCTTTTAGTGCTTTCTTAACCTTGAGAAAAATCTAGCAAAGTGCCTGCATTTTTCTTATTGTGATTCTCTAAATGGCCACATTGCTACATTGCTTTCTGCATAACCCGTTTGTACTGGGTCTAATAGAAAATTTCCAGCAGCATTTGGTGGGAATGTGAGTGGATGATGTCTGATGCACATGAAGCAGGATGGAATCTGCAGAGTGCTTCCCTCTGAAATTATGCTTTAATTCTTGGCTTTGCTTTTTTTTTTTCATGCTATCACTTGCTAACTTTTTCCTTTGGTAAGTAAACTGCAGCATCCCCCATGTTTACAAAATCCAAAAGCACTTGATGTGGTGCACCTGCACAATATACACTTAGCCCCTTCATTGGGTAGCTCTTGTGAGCAATTTGGAAGCATAGTTGTCTTCTATTACATGCTAAATGGTGATTCTCAAGTAAACAGCTTTTTTGTCAGTGAATTTTTTTGTAGACTTCTGTAAATAGAATAAAACAAACTTGGTCATGAACTAGATTTTAGCATACTTGCGTCTGGCAGCTTAGTATCACTTACCTTTTGATTGCCATATGACTTTATTTTCATGATGGTACTAGGCAGAAGGGGCATTTCCTAACCCTTTCTGAAATGGTTTTTGAGAATAATGAATGAATTGGAAAGAAAGCAAGCTGAACTTCACTGTATTAATGGACATAAAAGTAGCAAGTAGCTTTACCAGATTGTAGCTGAAGGAGAACTTGGAGAGAAAACTCTTCTGTGGGTGGTATTTCTTCCAAGGCTAATGTGTGATAGACTCCAAAGGATGAGAAACTGAACGTGACTTCTCAAGTGTGTTTCAGAGACTGACTTTATACTTTCTTGGGGTTTTTGTCAATGAAATTAAACTGTACAGCTATTTCTGAGAAGTTAGAATTCTTTGCTACTGATTGCCTTTAAAATGGTAATCAGATGTGATTCTCTGCTGAGGAATGTTGCAAATAGCCTTCACTTAGTTCAATGGTTAAATCATTGGTAATTATTTCTGAGGGCCTAACCGAGGTTAAAAAAAAGTTTGAAAACCTCGTTGGGTTAAAATTATTCTTTTATACAACTGATTGCTCATTAGAATATTCTCCACCCTGAAGTGTTGCATTCAAACCTCGTGCCACACATCTGCTTTTTTTCCTCCCTTTTGTTTCCATTCTCAGCTGCCTCTGAACTTGTTTTTTACAACGTTCTGTATGGTTTTTTGTCACCTCTTCCCTCTCAGCCCTTGTGCATGCGTACTGTTAGAAGCATCAACTTATGTGTCATTTCAAGAGTGTTTGTGTGTGTCTCTTGCACCTGATGGACTCAGGGACACCTGAGTGTGCATTTCTGTGGCTGTGTCCAAGTTTTGAGTGGTTCATCTCTCCTTTAGAAGCAACACTGCGTCTCCGAAGAGATCCACTAACAGCCCAAGAGCCTCGGCGAGGGGAGGCCGGGATCGCTTCGCTGGGGAATCCTACACAGTGCTGGGTGAGCTGAACTTGTTTGCTCCGTTAGGGAAGGGCAGATCAGGCAAGAATTCAAGGGAAAGTTTGTGGTTGTTCAAGGCTGCGTACTCGACATTGTCCTGCCCAGAGCAGCTCGCCCGTATAACACCAGAATTTTGTGTCTTCAACTCTGCTCTTTATTACAAAGCTCTTAGTGACTGCATGCACTGCTTTTAGACATAAATTGGTGTTAAATGTATCTTGTTGTAGTGAGCATAGGTAAATACAGTCTTATTATTTTATATTTGTATTCTGTTGTACAGTTTTCTTATTCCTTATAGTTCAGATTTCTTTTTTATTTCTTTGCCTTAAAATAAAATAGAGAAGACATCACTGGTGGCTGTTAGGGAGACAGCACTGTAAGGTGCACTCAGTTCTAATTAATTAGACTCAGTTGTAATGAAACGTATTTCTGTTGGTAGGTGACACTGCTATTGAAAGTGGACAGCATTACTGGGAAGTGAGAGCCCAGAAGGACTGCAAATCCTACAGCGTGGGAGTAACCTACAGAAACCCGGGGAAGTTTGACCAGCTGGGAAAGACTAATTCCAGCTGGTGCATCCATATCAACAACTGGCTGCAGACCACGTTCTCAGCAAAGCATAACAATAAAGCCAAGACTCTAGATATACCTGTCCCAGACAGAATAGGAGTGTACTGCGACTTTGATGGAGGTAAATTACACCCTTAGGAGATATAGCAAAGAGAGTTAGTTACTATTTCTGTTGAGCTGGACCAGTAAGGCTGAAGAAGTGCTTTACTTCCAGACTGATCCAGTCTTGTATGACAACACAGACCCTAAGTGCTTGTCATATTAAATGACCTGAGTTCATCTGTGTGACACAGCTACTGAAAATCACTGAAAATAGTGAATTTTCACTTTTGTGGACTGCACTTAGTGTGTCCTGGAAATGAATCCGTTTTTTTGTACAAGTTAGACAGCAACAGCATCATAGCTTAAATTACGTTTAAGCTGAATTTCAACTTGTTCTCTCTCTCTCAGGTCAGCTCTCATTTTATAATGCAAACTCAAAGGCGCTGTTACACACCTTCAGAACCAAGTTTGCCCAACCATTGCTACCAGGCTTCATGGTCAGTATCTATTAAATTTTGCAGTTGCTAGCACTGAGTCCAGATTTAATTGTTTTTCTTAAGGACGGAAACGGGAAGCACTTGGTTTGGCCGACTAGAATTTTTCAAAAGTGTTTAACTTTTCTTTTGGGTTTCATGTGGTGCTTGTAGTGGCACCCCAGCGGGACTCTGCCCCTGGATGTCTCCGCGTGTAAACAGAAGTCATTAAATTTGTGTATAGGAAATTAATAACACATTGCAGTGGCTGATGAGCCTGCTGTAACTGATCCAAACTGATGGAGTCCAGGATGCTCTGAGCCATCAGGGCAGGTGTTGGAGGATGGAACAACACCAGATGCTTTCCAGTGGAAAAAAAAAAAGTCTCCAGCTTTCACATCTTTAAAAGCTCAGTGGGATTTTCTTGCCAGTCAGTTCAGTGCCCTGCATGACCTTTTCTGTCGCTCTAAGCTAATTGGCAACAACTTTCTGTAGTGTTAAAGGCCCAAACGTTGCCCAAAATGCACAGGAGAAGGATTAGTTACTATTAGTTTTCCCGTAATGATTTAAGTAATTTGTTTAGCTAAATTTGGAAGCCTCAGCTGTGTTGTAAGGTGGCATCAAGTGCATCATGCTTTGGGAGCAGGGTGTCTAGGCATGGGATTTTAGCAGGCCTAGATTTTTTTCATGGCCGTTTATTTACCTTGCTGATCCTTTTCAGCATAGGAGGAAAAGAAGAGCTTCAGAACTTTTGGGATACATGTGTTGGCCATCCCCTAGTATAGCAAAGGCTGACTCGTATAAATTCAGTTCCCAAGTCATCTGGGGAAACTGTTGCTTGCCAAAATTGAGGCTATCCCCCTGTTCCTTACCCAGCCAGCCCCTCATGGGGTGACAACAGCCTTTACTGACTGAACAGGACAAGTGAAAATGACAAACTACTTAATTACAGCTCTCAAACTTGTTTGTAAACATGGAAATACATTTTTTTCATGTGTAGAATAGAAGTCACTGGCAGCTGTGCCCCTGAAGCTTCTCAAAGGTTTTTTTTTTTATTGTAATATGCTTATGCTGACATAAAATGACCTGTCAGGAAAAAGCACTGCTTTCAGGCACTGGACCATAGTGAGAGATTTGCTTTTCATTGTCACTCTGTTTGCTGCTGGCACATTGGCTTTCAAAGAATTTTTCTAGTTAGGAGCAAGTGATTTGAGTACTAGCTCTTAGTTATAAAATTAGTTATGAAGCATAGTATGTGAAGCATCTTAGACTTTATGGACGTAAAAATTAGCTTGTCTGTGATGAGAATGTTCTACGGAGTGCTGTGACAGAAGACAGGCAGCTGTGTTTGTGCTGGTTAATTGTGGGACGGGAGGAGAGAGATGTATTTGGTTCATAATGCAGTTTTTTTTTTTCTTTTCCCCTCCAGATCTGGTGTGGTGGGCTCACAGTGAGTACTGGATTGCAGGTGCCAAGTGCCGTGAAAACTCTTCAGAAGAGTGAAAATGGATTGGGTGGTTCAACAAGCAGCCTGAATAATGTTGCCTAGTAATGTTGCCTAGTAATGTTCGATACTTCTGCTGCTGAATGTTTTTGTTTTTCTGTGTAGCTACTACTCACAGAAGCTTGTGAGCATTGGATTTTACTGGGTTTGCTACCTTCTGCTGTTTAGGGCCTGGGTGCTGATAGTACAAAGGTTTGGGGCTAAAGTGTTAGGAGCCAGTACTGAGAATCTAGAAGAATGTCAGAAAGCTGAACTGTTGCCTATTTAAAAAAAAAAAAAAGAAACGAAGAGCTGTAACTATGTACTTTTATAATACTGTATTCAAGCATTTTGTTACAGACTTGAATATTAGTTTTGTTACAAATCCTATTTTTCTGTGAAGAATATAGCAAATAACATTTTTTAGCTCTCCTCATACGAGTTACTTAACCATGTATTTAATCATTACTAGGCTTCCCATTAGAAGCTGTGATTTCTGAGATGCATTTTGAAAATAGACTGATTTGCTCGCCTAGCCTGGCGAAATATCACAGCAGCCTGTTTTTAGAAGGATGTTACAACAATGTGTAGGCCTGGTATGAAGAAACAGTGAGAGCAGGCTGTGATTTCCCCCAGCGATATAAAATCTTCCTGTTTTCCACAGGTAACTCCTTTTTAAAATCATGTGTATTGATACTGGCTCTGGTTTGTCACAATTACATTAATTGCATTCTAATTACATGAGAAAATTATGTGTAGATGTTCCATCACCTTGACTGCTGTTTGCAAGCCTAGTAAAACAGTAGTCAAATGATTCATAGTAATGGGAGAGCTAAAAAAAGAAAAAAATCATGTTATATTCTTCGTGGAAAATCCCAGCTTGTGAGTGGGAATTACTTAGTTATTACAGGCTTTATTAATCTGCTTTCTTCCCTCTAATCAAGCTGAGGAGCCTATAAATAGTTTTCAGGTACAGTCTTGAATCAGGTGTTTCCTTACTGAAGGTTGTTTTCTTGTATCGCCTGAAAACTGTTATAAATTAATAGTCCATAATGATTTGGCTCATTTGCTGCTGGGCCAGTATGATTTTTCCTTCCGTGTATCCTTTAGCCCATAAAACCATGAGCATCTAATCGTGTTAAACCTCAATATTAGCAATGGCTCCTTTCTGTCCGTCACAATTTCTCAAGAGGAGGAGAAATTCCTTGAGACACCTTCTAATAAACTGGCTATGATGTTCAGTGGACGCTTAAAATTAACAAGGAAATGTAATTGCCTGTTCTGGAGAGTGTTATTTTTCTTGAGGAATCATGAAGTTGACAGGTTGGCTGAGCCCTAACTGTTTATTTTGTATCTGGAACTCGAGCATCTCTTAATTATTTGCATTGTGAACTTGTAATCTCTTGTTGCAGAGGAAAGTACAAAGTAGTTCCCAGTTTAACTGTACCTTCTTCTGCCTGTTCTGTTGCTTGGGCTTTGGGACAAAGATGCTCAGAAGTGACGTGGTTCTTGGTCAACAGTGTCTGAATCTGTATCACGCATTATCTGCAGATGTTACTGTTATGCAAATACTCTGTGTATAATCTTTTCTCTTTCCATTTTACTGCAATGGACACCTGACTAGGAGTTTTTTGGGGATAAACTGCTACAAACTCAGTTTTTCAGCCAGTTCTAGTCCAGGGCTGTGGTACACAGACACCAGGACAGACTGGCACCTCCTTGTCACCACCCATCCACTTGTCTTGATCATGGGTGTTCAGCTGCAGTTCCTCTTCAGATTTCCCTTTGTGGAAAGAAAGGGGATGTTTACAACCAGCTAATGTGTAGTGAGAACCATGAGTATTTTCCAGCCCTCTTCAACACCATTTAAATGATGAAGTTGTTTTTTTGTTTGTTTTTTTTTTTTTTTCCATAACTTGTAGTGTAACCTGCAAGGTGAATTTGATATGCACCGATGTAAAAATGTAATTTTTTCCTTAACAGTTAGTTAGAGGAAAGCTTGGAAGTGTTTCATACTGTGACTTGTGAAGTGCAAGTTTTGGTTTAACTGATGTCCTAGGTGAACTTTAACATGTGACTTTTTACCCTTAAAAGGATGGATTTGTGATATAATAGTTTGCACAGATGTTAAATTTTTGCTGCTAACATCTAGTCCAAGTGTTTGTAGTAAATGGGGATATGAGGAATTGCCTTAAGCACTTTAGATATTTTTTTTTTTAGATTGTTTTTTTCTGGACTAGTGTCTCTCCAGCACCCGTCATCATAGGAAGATGAGCGACACCACACTGCTCCCAGTGATGCTTTTTGTTGCAGTTGGTGCAGGGTTTGTTGCTTGCAGGCTGGACAGGGGTACCTGAAGCCCGTGGAGTTACCTTTTCCTTTGTGAATCCACTTTCAGGGGTTTGGAGAGGGGTGATTCTTTGGCAGTGGATTAGATTTTTTTGGAGGTCTGTAGTTCAATCTGCCAGGCACATGCTTATTTACTGTTAATTACTCTGGAGCTGATACTGGGTGGTGGCTAAACGGGAGTTTTCCGCTCTATGACCAAAAGGAGATGCTTAATTTTTTTTTTAAAGTACTGACTGCGGGTATTCTGAAGTTACTTTAACTCCAAAAGCCGGACTTTTGAGGAACTAGAGGTTTTCCTTGAGGTACATGAATACATCAGGTGAGCGTAGCTGCCATTGACCTATGGAAAACTGTGAGAACTGTGTGAACTGCAGCTAGAGATGTCAGTGTCAGGCAGGATAATT
>VZTG01009884.1:42076-70009 GCA_013397845.1 Melanocharis versteri
CCAGAAGGTGACGGAGGGAGGGAGGGAGGAAGCGCGCTGCCCCGCGGCTGGCCGCGTTTCCCTGCGGAGCGCTGCGCGGGCGTCAGTCCCGCCCCCGGAGTTGCCCGGAGCGGCTCGCAGGGCCGGCAGGGTGGGCGTGGGGCGGGCGCGGAGCCCAGGCCGGTGTCCGGTGGCAGGGGTACAGTGGGGTTTGAGTTCCCAGCCTGGTATCCGAGTCACTGTGTCAGCCAGGGGCATCCGATTTCTCCCGCGGGGAATGATGCCCCCGCCAGCTTTGAGCCGCTACGGCTTTTAACCCTCACCTCTCGTTGCTCGGTGGCTTTTTCTGACACCGAAGTCGAGCCGAGCTCTGAGGGCTCTGCTGAAGGGAGGCAGCATCTGCTGGGTGCAGGTTTTCCAGCACTGGTGTGGCGGAGAGAAATCCCAACTTTTTCTGCAGTCGTCTTAGCGCTTTGTGACTCAGTGCTCCTGGTGTGCTGGATGTCACAGTTTAAATCCCGATTTTATACCAGGAATGCTGTTTGTACCTCTCTTTATACCTGACCGGGAGTGTTCAGGCGAGTGATTTTCTGCAACAGCAAAATAAGTGAATGTTACTGTAAATAAAATCCTCTGGTGGCTTCATAGTTTACATTTACAACTCCGATTCAACAAAGGAACTCCCTTTATTTTTACAGAAGAACCGTGTAGGTGTCAAAGTCTCCTGACTTGTTTTTTGGCTTTTCTTTCCTTATTAAGTGCAGGCAGTGTCAGTGGCAGGTGCTGCTGCAACCTTCGACTTCTTTCTCACTGTTTCTGATTTTTAAACAACAACTGAGAAATTCTTTGCTCTTTTGAAAAGCCGAAAGTTGAGCCACGAGCTGCCTTGACCCTCTCACGTGAATATGCTGTCTTTAAAATTGAATTGTCTAGGATTACACCAGAAAGACTGAGGCACAGTCCCGCTGTCTTTGCCCCTGTGGCACTTGCCTGACAGGGTTTGTCATCCTCCAGTTTTACGTTTGCTGGCACACGGGCTTGGAAACCCGAGGCCTCACCCCTCAATCCTTGCATGTCTGGAGATCCCTGAGGCTTGGGTTGTCCTTCTAAATATACTTAAGCCACAGCAGTTATGGTTTCACATTCAGTGCTGTAGCTGAGTGACCCAAGGCATAACCCTGGCTGTAACCATGAAGTAGATAAATGCCCCTGAATGTCATGTTAAGAAAGCAAGGATTCAACTGAAACTTGGGGTTTTTTTCTCCTCTTTCTCCCTCCTCCTCCCCTTCTTTTCTGTTTTCTGATAGAATGGAGCAGCTTTGTCCAAAGTCAGAGGAAGCCAGTCAGGCCAAGACAGCACTAGATGGGTAAGTGCAGTGCCAGTGGTTCATACAGCTCTTCCACAAGTCTCAGAACTCACTTTGAACTGCAAATGCAGGCTCCAGTCCTCTTCACTCTTCGCTGGGCACTTGTACTTTGAAGGACGAAGAGATACACTTTGTAACTTTGCTCAGTAAAGAGAGAATCAAAACATCAGTGTAAGCTGAACTGAGAAACAGAGCTTCACAACCCTTGCCAATGCAGTTGTTGGGCCTGTTGTTAACGTTTCAGGAAGCAACGCTTGTTCTTTCTGGGGCAGAAGTGTTGGTCCGGGGTTTTGAGTCCTTTCAGGATGAGTGTTGAGCAGATTGGCCCGTTTGCCATGCACCTTCTTTGTGAGTCTGAAAAGGTGCTGGGTCGCACAGTCCTCCTTTGCCTGCTCCAGCTGTTTAACCTGCTGCTCTCTGTTCAGTGTTGCCTGCTTGTGCTGGGTTGTAGAGCTCTTCCCAAGCAGGGAAATGTCACATTTCAGCCTTCACCAGCTGCTGCATTCCAGCCCCAGTGCTGGGAGCGCCATTAGGTGCTTGAAATGGGATATTTGTTGTGTCTTGCTTCAGGCTTGCAAGATTGAACGCAACCAAAACGCCCACCCTGGGGAATCAGAAGCTCTGTTATCGTGTCTGTAGTTAGGATTTGTTTGGAAACAGTTTTGCAGAAGACTTTTGTTAGCTGGTCTCCCAGTGGAAAAGCAGCACAGATGGTTAAGGAGAAGGATGTGCTGGGAGCTGGCTGCCTTTTCGTTTTGGATGCAACATGATAATGTTGCTAGTTAGCAGAATGGCCATTTAAAGGCCTGGTTTCTGCTGAGCAAGAGGGAAGGTGCTCTGGTTAAGAACTGTCCCTGGAAATAATCCAGACCAACTGCTCTGTGCAGTGCTTGCTTGTGCCAGGAACGCCTTGCTGTTCTTGGAAGTGACACCCCCTTGGAGCTGCCTACCATGTGTGAGGTGTCACGGTCACAGGGGGCTTCCAGTCTGTGGGCAGAGCTCTCCCAGAGGTTTAACTTGCTCTTCCACGATCATTAGTGATAAAGGATGTTCCATGATGCTGCCAGGGGCCTGCTGCACTCCGAGCTTTCCTCAGAGTCCCTGCAGCAATGTGTCCAAAATACTAAATTTGAACACATTTCTGTTGATGACTTAACGTCAAGGTTGTGTCTTTCTGCCATTATTTATGGTTTTTTTTAACTCATTGAAGTTTCAACTGGAAGCATCTCTTTTCCTGGAGTAGTGATGGGTTGGGAAGGTGGATGCTTTGCACAGATCTTTTCCTGTTCATCAGTCTGGTGTGCCAGTTTTAGTCACAGAAATAATACGAGCACATCACTTACCTTTCAGCTCCGTGTAGCTGAAATCACTGTGAGGGTGGCCTTGCTTCTGCCTGTACCACACAGGTAATGCTGCTGCCAAAACTCTGTTGTTGACCCACATCCTATCCTCACGTTTTCACATTTCTCGGAAGCCAGAGCTTTAAAATCATTAAGTTTAAATGTCAGAGTTGAATACATTTAAGTAGCAGGGTGACTGTGAATGCTGTAAATGGCTTCTGTGTGCCATGAGCATTTAAATGTGCTTGATAAATGTTCTCCACTCAATCAAGTTAATAAATCCTTGCATCAGGTACAGAAACTTCTTGCTGCAGTTTTTAACCCCTTAGGCAATGCTGAATGCCCTGGGTAGACCAGAATCCAAATTCTTTGTGGCACTTGATCCTGCCTTCTCACTCAGTCTCACAACTGTTTGTGGAAGTGAAGTTTACACTCAGATATTGTATTGGGAGATAAGATTTCCTTCTTTCAGTGGGTTGGGGTTTCTTTCTGTCAAAGAGCTTTAATGCAAGGATGGTGTTTCTGTCCTCTGTCAAACAGCACGTGGTTAGGAAGTTCCTAGGATTAATATCCAGTCACAATATTCCAGTGTATTTGATCGATCCTTTGATTCTGGGACTGGTTGATAAAGACATTGAGCAGATCAGAAGCTCTCCTGATGGCCCCAGCCCAGAATGCAAGTACTTCTGTACTCCAAGAGACTTCACTACCTTTGCACTACTGGACAAAACATGGAAACATGAAGTAAGTGGGTGGTTTTAGCTCACATTTGTGTGTTTTAATGCATTCAGCTGTTCTTTGATGTTGTCACTTAATGCTTTTATGTTTGTATCTGAATTCATGTGGTGGTAATACTGAAAGCAGAGGAAACTTTGTTTTAAAGTGAAAGTTGTGCATTTACTAGCCTGGATATGTTAAGAGTCATTTATAGCTAAAACTTTTCAGACGTTGTCTGCAATAACAAAAAAACCCCACTGGTAGTCAGAGTCTATGCCAAAATGAAAGAAAGAAGGTCTATTAGAAAGGAAGGAGGAGAACCTTGAGCCTGTAATGTAGGTGCAGCTGTTATAAATCTGGAGTCTGGGGACTTACCAAGAAGGAAATGCAGATACTGATGTGACAAGTCTGGAAAAATTATCAGTCTGCTGGTTTACATTTCTTTTAGCACATCCTTGTACTTAATAACATTTCACTTAATGTGCTGTTAAGACATTTTTTAATGGGTGTGTTAAATATAGAGGTGTAGCGTGTGATGAAGGACAAAAATTGAATCCCAGATAATTTCATCAATTAACTGTAATCTGGAAATATTTATTAGATTAATTTCTACAGACTAAAGAAACCAGTGGTAAACAGCTTCTTCTTCTTTTTTCTCTCTATCACCCTATTGCTTTGTGTCTCGCTGATAATTTCTGTACCATTCAAAGGAGAAGCTGATATGCTTATACAAAACATTTCAAGGGGGAAGTTGAAAGGCTCTTCAGATGCTAATTGGTTCTTTTCTTTTAAATCTGCCAGAATTTAATTCCCTTTATTTATGGAGATATGAAAGCCTGTTACCTAGCGCAGCATTCAGTGTTTGGTGACATTTTTATTTACCCCACAAAAGAAGATTTTGCAGTAATAATTTTTTTATTAGTGGTGTTGTTATTGAAGGACGTAGGAACACCAAGTTTGGCAGAAGAACAGTTTTAGAGAATAGTTTGAGGGTGCAGGGTAGGGTGCTATGGCAAGGAACAAACCTAATCCAAGCATGGCTTACAACATCTATTTGTTGTTTTATTTTGTAGTTTGCAGGACAAAATTTAAGATTAAGAAAGAAGGTGTTTGGAATTGCTTGTGGCTGCTGGTCTTCAAGCTCTTAGAGTTTTTTGATTATCTGTGCTTAAGGCTGATTAAAAAATGAAAATGGGGACTGGTGTGAGTGAATAATAAGCATTTAGTATTCAATTTTGTTTTCTCTAATCTTTAGCCTGCTCTGCCTCCCACCTCTCTCATTTTTAGGTGGGCCTTTTTAGAACTGCTGAGAAGATGGGGTTCCAGTGGCTAAAGATTATAAACAAGGACCCCCGCTTGGACGGGATGGATGACCTGTCTGGGATGGAAATTCCCTTGCACTACATATTCAAACTGGCATCCCATGCCATTCACCTGGTGGTCTTCTATGAGAGAAGTGGCAATTTCCTCTGGCACGGACCCCTGAGGCTCAGGCAGCACATGGACAGAAAGTTTGTGCCTTTCCGGAAACTCCACTTCGGTCGCTACCCTGGGGCATATGAAAAGTGAGTTCACAGCAGGGCAAGAAGAAAGCCATCATAGCACTCCCAAAATTACTTCCTTTGTGTGTAAAACTGCTCTCTTTCCTGATGTCGGGTTCTAAAATCCAGCTCAGGTATGACTCAGACCCCAAAGTGCAGGCTTTGAGATCATTGGTTCTGAGAAAATGAGAAAAATATTGAGACATTTCATACGTCAAAATAGATCTGTTTAACTTTTTCTCTTAATTTGGCCCTGTTCTTTCATCCTTTTAAAAAATGGAATCTGCATGGGTTATGTGCCTACGCATTTGAGGTAAACTGCGTAAGCTATTAAATAATTACACTTCAATCATTATGAAGGCTGAACAGTTTTTAATTTTTAAAAGCAAATAGCCTTGAAGTAAAGGGTAAAATTTGATTCCTAAGTGCATCCCATGCTTAGACAACCAAATAGCCTGAACTTTAAAGTGCACTGAACAACATCTCTGAACAAATTCGAATCATGGGTCATTAAAGCAATCAGTGATCTGACAAACTGACTTGGAGTTTGGAAGTGTAGGAATTATTTTTAAACTAAATTGGGGGAATTTGTTGAAGCTCTTGTTGCTTTTTTCATTTATAATTGGTTTTGGCTGTATTTGGACAGAGGAATTGCTGCCAGTAGTGTGCATTAAGATTATAACCTGAGTTAAAGGAAAAAGTGCCATGTGGTTTGTAAAGGAATCAAATGGGTTAATGTGTTCTCTTTCTTTCCACACAGGCCAGAACTTCTGCGTGTTTCCATTGATGACTTAAAAGTTCAAATTCCAAAAAATCCGTCCAGTTTTCTAGAGGAGATGTCCCACTCTAGATTTCTTGAATGTAGGTACAGAGAAGCTCGGGCTTTCTTTCAGGTTAGTGGTAACCAGGTGGTGTCTCTGAGATGAAGTGTGTGTTTTCACTGATTGACCCAAACCTAAGAACAGTTCACTGTTTTTTTTTGACCTAAATGGGACTGTTCTCATGCACAAGGCTGATTACAAGGGTTGATTCTCATTCCACGTAGCTTACTAAGTGGTAATGAAAGCCAAACCTTACCTGAAGATCGTGGACTTTTTGTTTTTTCACTTGTGAGCACATTTTTTTCCGAGAGGGAACCAACATATCCATAGTTCTTACACACCCTTACTGTTAAATGGATCTCATGTAAATAAAACTAAGATCTTGTGTATATTTGTGGCTGAAAACTTTCCTTATGGCAATCCTCAAAGTTTTGAATAGTGTTTCATTTTACATTTTTTGAACCGTGTCCTGCAGTTCCATGTTCCTCATTTGGCTTATTTTAAATGGTCACATTCCAAAGTGACTTACTTAATTGCTTTTCTGACTATGTAAGCTAATGTTTTCACCACTATTCACAACATTATTTTTAGAATTTTGCTACTTGATTTAGCAGATAGGAAACTCTCTGCTCCAGTCTGGGTGGCATTTTGTTCTGACTTGGAAAGGACACGAGTTATAAAGCGATCAAGGGTTCACAGTTAAGACTGCGGAGTCAGAGTCAGGCCACTGAATCTGAGCCATCTCTGAGTTAGTTCATGGAAGGGGGGAAAAGGACACTGGAGGCTGCATTCCTCAGTCATTCAGGTGCTGAGAAAAGGGAGGACCACTCCTGTTCAGTCTAGTAGGCTGTCGATCCCTATTTGTGTGGCAGGAGGGTCACAAGGGCATCCGTGTGTTGTCCCTTCATGTGTGAAAGATGGAAAAGTGTGTCCCACTTCAGCCTCCAGGCAGAAACCACCACAGGCAGAGAAAATGTGCCTCTAATGTTTATTGAACTTTGCTGGAGCTTTAAGACTGAGACAAGCAGCTGGCACCTGTTTTCCAAAGTTTGTTTCAGCTGCTTGTTGCCCAAGAGCTCTTGAAGAAATCCATCATAAAGCCGAGTGGTTGTTCCTTTGCTAGAATTGGTAATGTTTACCCAGCCTCCCATGTTGGTTTTGGCTTTGCATGGACGTCAGACCTTGCCACAGTTCTGTCTGGGAGGTTTCTGCGTCCACAACGTTTCTCCTCCTTGGCACTTTTCCTTAAAACTCAACACTCAATTCTGACACTTGGTGGCGCCAAATAAATTAATCATGGAGTTCTGGAGGCTGGAAAAGCCTTGATGTGCTGGCAGGGACTGATTCTGTCCCCATGTTCCCCTTGGACTCTGGGAATTGACTTCAGCATGTGCAGAACAAGGGCCCATGTTGCTGCCAAATGCTGAGAATCAGTGTCTAATACATATTTTCTCATTCTAGTCTACTGCAAATTTTCATTCTGATGGTTAGGAAAAAAAGGAAGGTTGATGATTCAGAGTTTTAATTTTAACTTGTTACTCCAGTGCATCTTCTGAAAATGGACTGTGTATGTAAAAACAGATATTAGCCCATTTATTAGTTAAGTAAATTTTTTAAGATCATTTTTCCCTAGGACACTGAAAAAATGAAGGGACAAGTTTGGTCTCTTGACAGTAACTTGCTTATTCTTGCCTTCCAGCTGTATCCTGATGATGCCTCTCTTGATGCAGTGGAATTCAGGAAAAAGGCAAAATCCTTGCTTCATCTGGCTGCTCTGACACTGAATAGCTTGGGAGTGAAGTTCTGGCTGAGCAGTGGAACATGTCTCGGTAAAAATTTTTGTTGTGTTACATTTTTAAACTCACCTGAAACTTTAAACACTTCGTCCTCCATTGCTTGTGATGTCAGCAGAGGCCAAATGCGCTGGGTTGGAAGGTAATCACTGTATTGCAATCGGCCTTTTTGCTCCTTAAAAAATGCTTTTTCTTTAGAAACCTGAGCCGTGAAGATGCTGGGCAAATTTCCAGTGAAGCATTTAGTGTTGTTAGCAATTACCTGTGTTGTGTTCATCCCTGCTAGGAAGCAATCAACAGTTCCCTAATTTGTGTGACTTGGAATTCACTGAAGTGCCAGTTGGAAAACACAGTGACGAGCACGTATTTCTGCTGTCCAAGTACACTTTAACCCTGTTTTTCTTCCCATGCAACTAAAGACTTATCATTGACCTCTAAAATATAGTTTACACTTACTTATTTTCTTTCAAAAACAAACTTTTAATAAAATCACAGTCCATTAGAGTAGGTAATGCAAGTTTTCAGTTCTGCTGAAGGTAGAAGTAGTGTGCCATCACTGGCGAGGATTCTTTTGTTATTGGGACACTTTGTGAAAACTCATGTGTACACATTTGGTTTGTATTTATTTAAGCCTACACAATATAATTTTCTGAATGAACAGTTATTAAAAGCTGCCTTAATGAAACAGACAAAAGGATATCCCGCTTCTTGTCTTTCTGCTTTGCAGTGGTGATTGAAAGATGATTAACATCCTGGATGCAGTATAAAACAATAGTTGCAAATCAGAAGCACAGCTGTGGCCCTGTAGCTGTTCATTGCTGATTAGATTTGGGGCCAGATAAAGAATTTTTAATTTTTTTTTTAATAAAAATGCATTTAAATTAGAAAACTGAGGGTATTTTATCTTTGTTTTTTCTCGCATTCTTGGCTTTCTGAGGGGAGAGAAATGTTTGTAAGTGCAGTAACACTTGTTTTCTTTGATGTGGTCCATTCCATACTAAAGAAAGGCAGAAGTCTTGTTTATGGCCTCAGTCAAAGACTCCTACCTGGTAATCTTAAGACAGTTCATTTTGTGTTGCTTTTGTTCTGTTGAATTCATGTTCCTGAATGAACTAATTTGGGATTTTTCTGTTTTATTTTTCCCCCCTCAGGCTGGTACAGACAGTGCAATATTATTCCTCACAGCAAAGATGTGGATTTGGGAATCTTTATAAGGGACTACAAAGCAGATATCATTCCAGCCTTTCAGAAAGCAGGGTTGCCACTCAAGCACAAATTTGGCAAGGTACATAGAAAATGAACATTTCACTTTGTGTGTGTCTTTCTGTAGATTTGTCACTTTGAGTTCAGTTGCAGAAGTGTTTAATAAGTTTAAAAATAATGCAGAATTGGTGTGTTTTCTTGAGTTAGAATAGGAGTCACCCTGTATATCCAATGAAAATAAATTTGTTTTCTGCTGACGTAAGTTGCTTTGTATTTTTATGTGTATATACACCGTGTATTTTTGTCTTCCAGGTGGAAGACAGCTTGGAACTCTCTTTTCAGGGAGAAGATGATGTGAAACTTGATATTTTTTTCTTCTATGAAGAGGATGACCACATATGGAATGGAGGAACTCAGGCCAAATCGGGCAAGAAATTTAAGTAAGAACTGGATTTGTACCACTAGTAGGAAAGAAATCGAGCAGGCTAGTGTTTACTGATGGCATTTTGTGTGCTGTTGCCTGGCAAAGTCTGTGCTCTTTGTGGAAATGTGGATGTCAGAGGGGAATCAGTGGAGATTCTGCACTCTGAGACCAGTGAAGCAGAGAGAGAACAGTCCTGTGCCTTACTGGAGAGTAAATGTCAGGTCTCTTGTGAAATCAAAAGCAGGGTTGGCATATCATGTATCAAGCAGATCTTACCTGACTGTGACAGGCTCCCAGTTACGTAAACACTCAAGATGAGAAAAAGTCTTTAAAACAGTGTTTATTGCACAAACTGATTTTGCAGTAGGAGATTAATCCTTGGCATCTGTCTTGATGAGGAAATATTATGGCAAAAAGCCTCAACTCTCCTTGCACAGAAAAGCCCACAGTTTGGGATTTTGAGGTAGCAATTTGGAATGCTGGGTCGACTGTAGTGTAGTGACAGCAACGCAGATGATTCCTGCAGGCCTTACTGTTCATGTTCTGAAAATGGAGTTTTAAATAGGATCCTGTGTTTCCTGTTTCACACCTGTCAGTTTTAAATCACCAAAGAAGCTTCCCAATCAGCTCAGCAAACTAAATGTAGGTTTTGATAACTAGATTTATTTCTTTCCATCACACACCTTCACTCAGAAGGAGATAGCTGCAGACTGGTTGAAAACGTTGTTGACTTCTATAGGATTTTGTTATCTTTCATATTTTGCCTGAAATGTATTTGTTTGTATTTAGCTAATGGGAATTTAGTGAGCAATGCCATCCAGTTGGAGATAATGTCCAAATCCTTGTCTTAGTTATCTTTGTTCTGAAGGGATAAATAAAGACTGGGAAAAGATACTTTGATAACCAGATTCAAAAGGCACATTTAGAAATAGACTAAAGGAAGAGCTCTTGGAATATCCCCACAGAAAATGTGCTGCATAGCAAAGTATTTTTTTTAGAATACAGCAGCAGTTCCAGTTTTCTTGTGTGATGCATTCTAAAAAGCAAGCTGACCAATAAATTCCTTTCCTTTTCTTTGTGCTCCTGTTGCATCTAAATTGCAGTAGCTGTTTCCATGCCAATGGAGTTGACACGCTCCTTCAAAATTCCACTGTAGCATCGAACCTTGGATACCTGCAAGATGTTTTTCCCCGTTCCCTTTGATAATGACTGCTCCAAGGCATGAGAATAGGGGGTAACTGTGACCCTGTGCTGCACTCCAGCCTCTGTATCCTTGGATATTGCAGCTCTTTTGGAACTCCCTCTTTCGCAAAACTCTTTTCTTATAGCCTCGTACTTATTTTTGGTGGTAGCTTCTTAAAAGTTACAAACGTGGCTTTCTAGTTCAGTAATAACTTCATCATAAGGAAGCCAAACCTCTGATTCTGAGCTGGTGTTTCTTGGTTTAATACACACAGAAAAGGAGCAGGAAAACTGCTTGTTTACCACCATGAAAGCCCTGAGCCATGACAGAACATAGCTGTTCAGAATCCTTAGCCAAGTAATTCCAGACGTGTTATTCCACATACATCCTCAAAAGGAGAAAAGAGATCCAGCTTTTGTTACTGTGAGACGTGAGAGCACTTGGCATGTTTAATCTGAATATGTGCAACACCACAACGACCCTCAGTTTTGCTTAGTCTTCAGCCCTGTCAGAATTTTGGAGGAAGGCAAAAGTGAGGAGGTCAGTCAGAAAAGAAGTGGTTGTTTGGTCGTGCTGAATCCTAAATCCACTCTAACAATTTTGAAGGAATTACAGTGTCAGAGGAGATGTTGATTGCCATCTGTTGATGGTCATCACAGAGAAGGGTAGATGTTCTCTTCTAAGATTAAAACTGAAAGGTACAAGGTGTTTTCTTCAGCAAGCTAAATATTTGCACAGGCATGCTTTCTATACATCTAAATTAAAAGGTGGAGAACTAAAGCATTTCTCACTGAGTCCCTAAAATATTTCTCATAGTCGTTTTTAGCCTCTGTTTCCTTGGAGAGCTGCTTTCTAACCTTCACAGTCTGGCTGTGTGGTTTGCATTTCCATGTGCACAAACACTTCCTCAGCATTCCTGACACAAGCATGTGCATCCTCCTGATACTATCTTGGAGTTGCAGCAACTGAGGCTTCTTGTTTGTTTGCAAAATTAATATTGGACTGTTGCATTCTCCAGCAGAGAATGAATCTACAGAATCTACAAAAACTGAGTCTTGTGATCAAACCCACACTGTTCGCTTCAATCCTTAAAGTGAGTTAATTCTGTAGGTTTTTGACAAAGAGGACTTTGTGTAAGAGTTTAGTTTAATCAGCAAGTCTCTGGATATATATCCAAAACATGCTTGATTGCTTTTTTCTTTCCCTCCACTTAAGGCATGAAGCAAAATTGTTTTATTTTCTCATATTGTTTGCTGCGAGCTTAGGAATAAAATTAACATCATGCTTGCAAGAACACGGAGGGGGCAGTTCTAGTCCATCATACAAATGAGCAAACCTTTTTCAAAAGGGCAGAGTGCTTATGGTTTCATTTTAACCTGTGAAAAGGAATTTTAGGATCACTTTTTTTTTCTTTTTTTTCTTTTCTTTTTTTTTTTTGTGTATGTATGTGTCGAAGTCTTCAGAACTTCCGAAGTGGGAGTGATCCTCTGCAGGGATAGTGGGCAGACTCTAAAGCCTCTAAAATCTCTAAAGCAGTGTTTAAGACCTCGACTCTAACGCTTCTTTAGGATGTGATTCTGGTCAAGCTGTGAAATTTACCTTTGAGCTGCCCCTGCTGTAAGCATGTATCACCCTCTTGACACCGTTCTAAACGGGTAACTATCAAATCCATTTGCAACTGGCAAAGCAGAGGCAGGGACTAACGCATAGGTGGCAGAATGGTATGAGTACAAGCAACAAAAAGATTAGGAATGCTCTCCTTCCTAAGCACATGAAGCAAATGTTCACCAGATACTGTTGATAGCACCCTTGTCCAGTGTGTAAGAGGAAAATCAGTATAAGTGTAACGTGGCCACTCGCTGCAGCTGCTTGCTTTCTCCTTGAACTTCCTTAGAGGTGCATTCCAGCCTTCTGCCAGTGACCATGCCCTTCTGTTCTGGCACAGGTATCTCTTTCCCAAGTTTACTCTGTGCTGGACTGAATTCGTGGAGCTCAAGGTCCACGTGCCCTGTGAAACCCTGCAGTACGTGGAGGCCAACTACGGCCCAGAGTGGAAGGTGCCTGTGAAGACCTGGGACTGGAAGAGCTCACCCTCTAACGTGCAGGACAACGGAGTCTGGCCTATTGACGAGTGGGACAATGTCATCCAAATCTACTGACCCCTGGCTGCTGGCAGAGCCTGTCCCCAGAACTGTCAGTTTGTGATTTCCCAGTGCCCAAAGGCATCAACATCTGTTCCCTTTGTAAGGCCCCACGTGTTTCCTGAGGAGACATTTGCCTCCCTTTGCTTAACAGGTATTTTCTTCACCTTCATCGCGCTTTTTCCAAGTGGTTGAAGGAGAAGATGAAAGGCAACTGGAGGGAAGGGAAGCTGAAAGAAAAGCTGCACAAAGGGAGTAGAGAGGACTGCAGTGGGCTTACGGGCAGTTGACTGTTTAAATGTGAACAGTGGCCAGGTGGCTTAGACATTCCTAGGATCATCAAAACCTTCAGACTGTTCAATTCTCAAGCTTGAGAGAAGGTCAGAATGGGAAAACCTCAAGAGAAGTTCCTCTTTTTTCAAAGGAGATCATATGACTGTTTAACTTCAAAACACCAGAGTTATGAGTACCTCAGATGTGCTTGATTTGAGACTGGTGCATTCCTACCATGAGCAACGGGTTGCTCTTGGGAGTGGAATGTTTCTGTTGCACAGAACCTGTGTGACCACCTGCTTTACATCTAGGAGGTATCTGGTAATGGTGTAACACTAAGTGAATGGAAGGAGAAACTATTCACATTGGGCATTTTTCAATTTGCCCTTTTCTTTTTTAAGAATGTGAAGGTGCATGCTGCTGGGATGGCTTCCCCATGAAAAAAAATAAAAATCTGGTTTTAATGTCCCAGTCATTGTGTTCTCCCTGTAAAAGGTTTGGCTGTTTTTTAGAAAATTGTTTTTAGAAAAAAAAAGCTATCCCTGCTGCTCTCAGAATAGATAGAAATGGGAGTTATTCATAGTTTTCTGTTTCACAGAACAGGGGCTTCTCTCTAAGGGAAAGGAGAAATGTGTACAAATACCAACTGTTCCATCAAATTTGCAGCAGCAATCCTGCCAGTCCTCTCAGTTTCAGTTTTTCCTGCCACTGAAACACTGGAGTAAATTATTCAGCTTCTGGCAACAACTTGTCAGGCTGGCTCTTCAGTTGGATGGTAACTTTGTTAGCTCTGCCTGGTTGAGAAGAGAGAGATGTAAAATCCTGCTAACACCTTTCACTTGCTGAAGTAACCATGATGTCATAAGGGATAATTTCTCAGGTAGGATTTTTTTGTACTTTTTCCTCAAAATGGAAAAAAAAAAGTGAATGTCCTTGTGGTTTTCATGTTCATAACTCTGTTGTCCTGAACTTCTTGGTGTAATAACATGCAATAAGCCTGTGAGTTTCTCAGATGTGGTAAGTGTTTAAGAGTGAAAGAAAAAATGCTCTCAGAAAATTATAATCTGTCAAATTTTTGACTTTGTAGATGAAAAGACTAATGGAAAAAAAAATGCATGTCCCTGAAAGGGAGGATGTCTTGAGCAGTTGATTATACCTGTAAGGTATTCTTCAGGTTAACATGTTTTCTCTTCAGAAGATACAAGCGTGTGTTTAACACTGATTAAAAGGGGAGTCTAATTTGCAACTCAAGATGCTGTTTCATCCTTTGTTTTGTCATCTTGGGCAGCATTTAACACACTTCATTCCAGTTACCATGACATAATGCACAGAGAAAAATCCTGAAATGTTTCTTACACTGCTCATTGACTGCCTGCCTTTGAGCTTTTATTTTTTAATAAAGATACTAGGATACAACAGAGATACTCAGAATGAAGCAGATGCCCACATGTGGGAAGAAGGATCCTTCAGCTGCACAAACTGCCCATTGCACATCTCCTGTCATGCTCTGTGCTGTGCTGTGGCCACAGATTTCCTGCTTGGGCACAGATTGGGCACCCGGGAGTGGTGTGAACATCATAGAACTGCCACTCTTCAAAGGCACATCATGAGGCTGGAGGCTTAGCACTCTCACAGAAACAGCCAGATTGAGGTGTGCTCCCTGTTAGGTTCTCCTGAATTGCCTCATCTGAAATGGATTTTTAATTCTGTGTTACCTTCTTAATTTACTAACTGCCTTCCTTTTGGAAGTGCTCTGGACAGGAGGGCAATTCCTAATTTCTCCTTGTGGTCTTAAGCAACCACGTGTGAAGTCCCTAGACCTCCTTGAAGCAAACAAGGTTTTTCACATTATTTATGTGCAGCTGTTTAAGACAGAAAAGTGTTCAGAGCTCCAGAATGATGGCAAGAAAGATTGAAGAAATAGCATTGCCTGAAAAGAAGGGACCATAAAAGGCCATTTTCAAAAGCCATAAAAGATGGTTACAAAAAAAGGAAGGGATGTGTGTGCTCCCTTTCCGTGGGTGGTAGGAAATAGAAGTAAATGAGAGGAATGCAAATTGATCCACCTGCATAGAAACTGGAGTATTTCACATGTGGAAATGTGTAAAACCTGTGACTTTGGGGGTCTCTGAGAACACATCAGGCAAATGCCAGCCAAAGCTGACTGTAGTTAAGGACTGGCTGTAGTTAATCCTATCTTCCCACTGGAGGGAGTTCCTATTTCCCATGATCCTGTAGTAGTTTTACACAACTTTCTGCTTTTACGAAGTGGAAATTGGAATCATCGTTTGTATACGAGCTTGAGAAAAGATCTATTTCTGGAATCAGGCTCTAGAGCTTACGCTAGGAGCCATGGTGAATTTCCACTGGAAAGGGGAGAAAACTGCAGCGTCTTGAACACTTGAAAAAACGTGATTGTTTGCAACAAAAGTGTAAATGCAGCTCTTCCAGAAAGGGTATGTCTGAGCTGAACTGAGGCTGCAGAGCAGTCATGGGATGGACAGTGCTTGACTGCACAGGGCAGGGAGGGTCTGAGGGAGATGCTGACGCTTTTCACCTGTCCAGGAGCAATATTCTGACGGAAGGGCCCGTGTCTGTTCCACCAGGCTGCTCTTTTAACCTCAGACACAGAAGATGGGCAAAACTGTGGTGATGCAGGCAGGAGAGGATCCTGGAAGTAGGGCTGAGTCCTCTGCTGTCCAGATGAAAAAGTAGTAGCTGATCTGATTATGTCCTTGCAAAGTCTGAGAGATGCTGGTTGCTGGTGTTAAACAACTTGCATCCTTTGCTGCTTTGGAATTCTCTAGAAGTCTAAAGTGTCAGCTCGAGACAAAACCAGTCTCTGCTTTGCACTGCCCACTGTAATTGTGTGTTTTGCGCAGATGAACGAGATGTGTAACAACACAGACACCTTCCTTCCAAGGGCTGGCCTGTCACAGTGCAGTGGCTCCCAGGGACGTGGTTCTGTCCTTTATTACTCACCAGCAGAATTCTCTGAGTTCACACAGCAGTTCAGGAAGCTCAGGGGCAGCTGCCTCGCTGCTGAGGCTTGTTTCTTTCCTCTTCATGAGTTTCTGTCATGAAGAGATTGCAGAACAGAACCAGGGAACTTGAGAAACTAAGTGCAAGGACATCAAAGTCTGTGTGGCACTTGTGTTCACTGGTCTACATCAGCTGTTTTGGTAAAGTGGCACCAGCAGATGATTTACACCAGCTGATCATCTTGCTTAACAGCATTGTGTTTCCTCAGCTTAGCCATTTCTGTTCTTTCCACTTCAAAACCAGGATAAGCCAAGTGCCTCTCTTTGACATAAAGCAAATAATTACAGCGCCTTTCACCCATCCACTTCCTGTCAGAAAAGTCAAAACTCTTGAGTAAAGCAGCTTCCACAAGGAGCTACTGTTGAACTGTGTGGCCTCTCTTCTTGAGCTGACACTAGCCCTTCTTTATCACTGCCACTGTCCAGAGCAGTGTCTCAGGAGCCGGCTGGGGCAGCAGGAGCATTTTCTGTTGAAAAATCTGTGTGTTTGCTCTTCAGGCTCCTGTAATCATCTCACATTGTCAGCATTCAGGCTTGGTCGCCTGTTGGTAACAATCTTTTCCAGCTGCACTGGAAGATGGATTTCTGAACAAACAGGGAAAGGGAGAGAAGATTAAATAGGTAACAGCTGGTAAAGACAGGAGCGAGGCCAGGGTTTTGGAGGGGGGAGGGTTTGTTTTAATTAAGTATTTTATTTTGGGAAGTCAAGATATATTTGTGTATCTTGCAGAAAGGGATTCTTCCTAATGTCCAACCTACACCTCCCCTGCACAGCTTGAGGCTGTTCCCTCTCGTCCTGTCCCTTGTTCCATGGAAGCNCTGGTTGTACCTCACCCCATGGCCTCATGCCATGGATCCAGCCTGTGCAGAGCCTGTGCAGAGCCCTCCTGCCCCCAGCACATCCACACTCCCACCCAGCCTAGTGACATGTACAAATCTGTTAATGGTAAACTCAATCCCCATATCTCCAACATACCTGGAAACACAGGAACACCACCAGTGAAGGAGCTTGGGACCCATCACTGTAAAAGGCCCTGGCACATGCTGCCACTTGTGATGGCTTTCCTGCACTGCTGATGCTTTTAGCCCCTGGCTGTTTGCTGCAGCCACTTCTCTGGGTTAATGGTGCCTCTGTAATGCATTTGTTGTTTGATCAGAAAAAGTGCCTGTTCTTTCTTGCTGAGATAAAGCTGTTGCTGAGGTCAATGTGCTGAGACCATCGTTAGCCTCTTCCTTGCTGGTCTTTTACAGCCACTTCGCTGCAAGCAGCTAATGAAGTCAGCCAATTAATCTGCTGCCCCTCAGCCCTCCAGGGACCTGCCTTTCCCTGCAGCACAGTGGAGGTGCTCTAACCTCTGAGTAAAGGTCCACGATATCTCTTGTGAACAAGACAAGGAAAGACCCAGAAAATATTGTTACCTGTTCTTTCTTTGACCACCAAATCTTCCAATCCCTCCCAATATCACTTTTGAAACACTCTGGTTGTTATCCAGTCCTCATGAATGTCTCACCTGGCAGGCTGGCATGAGGATGGTTGAAGCCTGGAGATGGGTACTTTGGATTTTGGCCGGAGTGGTGACCAGACTGCCACATCTCCCATCTCACTTTTTGAGGCAAGGGGGTTTCAAGAGAACTTCCACTGAAGTGATACCAGGCCTTGCCACTGGGGCCACATGAGCCCAGATTTCACCTACAAATGGGTCTGAAAAGGAGGAACCTGTTTGAAATGGGGCTAATGCAACTTTTCTGATGGTCACCAGTGCTCACGGTGAGGGCTGGAGTCCTTAAAAGGTGCGAGAGAGAGTCGTCCTTACCTGTGGCACTAATTGTTGTGTTACTCCACAAGGACTAGCAAGGACTAAGGTAGAAATGCAAAGCCGTACCAGGGTTCTTTCTGCCTTGCTGAGGTCTTTCTGCGAAAAAACCCTAATAAAAGTGTGTGCAGCAATGGCAGCTGGAAACAACAGATGATACAGATTAAGTGACTTTGTAATTGCGCTGGCTGTCAAACCATGGAAGGCCTTGTGTTTGTTAATTGTTTTTGTGTGGCTGCCTTTCTCTGGGACTCTTCATCCAAGGGGGACTGGAAAAGGATTTTCTGAATCTGAATTAGTGTGATACCTGAATAATGCCCAGGATCTGTGCAGACATGGGCATCCACCTCCTGGAAAGGCAGCACTGTCCGAACAGAATGGCCTTGGTGTGCTCCCTGCAAACACGGCAGGTGCTGGAAAAAAAAGCGGGGGAAAGCGTGAGCTCCAGAGGGTGTTCTAATAGTTTTCCGTGATTCATCAAAGCTGTTTTACAGCAAAATGCCTGACTATGGCCTGTTTGAGAGGGAAGAGGGAAAACTGACAGGGGTTTGGGAGTCCACAACTTCGCATGTAAGGGATTGTATTTTTTTATGTGAGGGAGTGGGAAAACATGAAATAGGGGGAAATGTGTATAAACTCCTTTTCCCTGTTCTGATCCTTCGTTGGTGCAAAGAGAGAAGTCTGCTGATGCCAGCCCAGCTGCTCTGGTTTGCACTGGAAAGGGCAAATCCAAACCACCCACCAGGTGGGCAGTTGTGCCCTCCCACACGCTGTGGATCAGGACCACGGCTCTAACAGTGACCAGTCGCAGCTGGGAGGTTTCAGGCTATTCTTCCTCGTCCTCCCCAGCCCTCCCCCACTGCTCCCCGGTCCGTGTTCCATCCCAGAGACCCGGGACACAAGCACGGACCTTAATATAGGGGGAAAAAAAATGTCAGCGCTGACAGGCAGAGTGGTGCGAGTGGAAATGAGTTGTGCTGATAAGCCCTCCTGACTGTATTTTATTTTACTGAGGTTCTTAACAAACAATCTTTATGATATGCAAACCTGGCTTATCAGGCTAATGCAGATTGTCTGAAATCCTTATCTCCATGGGCCAGTTAGCTGGAGTGATTCCCTTTTCACAGGGAATAGAGAATGAAGAGCTGCACACAAGCCTCCCCCCCGCCTCCTTCCAATCACTGCCATTTACTGGCAGTGAACCGAACGGCTCTGATTTCCAAACTCATAAATAACGCAGGGCCCCAGAGCTGAGCTGTCCTGTGTTCCCAAACAGTTGCTCAGCTGCACAGGGAGTCAGCCGGGAGGGTCCCGGGGGCAGGGCTGGGCGAGGGAGGAAGGGAAGAGCCCCTGGTTTGTTGCACCTTTCTGAGAACAGTCCATGTTTAAGCTGACACCTAATGCTGGAGCAGCACAGCCTCCTCACAAGATGCATCCCTCCCTCTCACCGCTGTGAGCAGACCTAGACCCTGACATTTGAATGCGTTTCCTTGGCATGGTTTTTGCTCCATTACTTTGCCTGCTGTCTGCTGGGGAGGAGCTGCTGCTGTTTGTATGTTGAAGATTTATCGTGAGAAATGTGCCTGCTGCTCAGGAGAAGGAGTTTTTTTCTTCATTCTGTTTGTGCTGCCTGTGTATTTTCTGTGCCTCACGTGGGTCAAGTTTGTGTGCCTGGGGAATGGATGGCAGCTAAATAGCTCTGTTGCTTTTTCTGGGGACAGAAGCACGGAAAAAAGGTAATAGCAGCTGTGAGGAAATGTTTTTCTTCTGGCTGCTGAACCTCTGGGGAATATATATAAAAGTCCCTCTCTGGGAACACACGGTGGAGTAAACAGATGCTGCTGTTGTCTCTGCTGTGCCTGTGATCTGTGGAAATGTTCTCTTTTCCTGGGACACCATGGGATGCCAGATGATCTGCATTGAAGGTCCCAGCCCTTCAATTCCTGTTCTGACGTAATAGGACCAAGTGAAGAAGGGGCCTGACTTTTATCCACCAGCACGTGCAAGTTCCTTTCACACCTATTTTGCCTCTGGCCATTTTGAATGTTTTTCTGATCAGGAGACAGGGGTCTGGATTCAGCAAGCATGAGGTGTAAGGAGGCCTCACAGAGCTACAGCTGTACAGAGAAATAAGGCTCTGTAGGAAATAGCACGTTGTACAGAGAAATTATAGAGGGGTTGCTGTTGGTTCCTCGTTCCTCTTGACATCTGGGAAGATGCCAGCATGAAGGATTAGTTTAGCAACAGAGATTATCTTTCTCAAAGCAGGAGAGCTGGTGTAGCCCAGGATGCAGAGTTATCCCTTTCTTTAGATACTAGTTAACTCCTAAACCCAGGAATATTAATTACACCAAAGCCTGGAAATATCTTGGCAACACCTCTGCAACAGAGAGGAGCATGGAGATACCACTGCCGTGGACACCTTGAACACCTTGTTGGCCACCCCACAGGTGCAATTGCTGTCCAGCCTGGCAGGTCAGCCAGCAGCTGGCAGGGGTCATTGTTGACAGGCAGCACTGAGGGTTGAACAGTGAAAGGACATTTCTCTGTGCCACAGCTCCTCGAAAAGAAACCAACCCTCTCAGTGATGATGGCTGTGCACACACAGCATGTCCTCTGGTGGCTGCTTCTCAGCTTTTGTTCTCGTGTTTTTCACCTCGAAGTCAGAAGCATTTCCCCTTCTTGCTTAAGAAGAGGAGGAAAATTTGGATGAGCAAACAGACAGGGTGACTTCACGCCACTCTGCAACCTCCCTGTTTTACTAGGCCACTGCAGTTACGTTGTTCATTTACACTGTGGGTAGGAGTAAGGAAGACACACTGAGCTGTAAATCTGTTTAGGTGGTGCCTGTGAATGGCAGCTGTCAGGCAGGTCTTCAGAGACAAATGCAGCAGTCTGAGTCACAAGTGAGTATGTAAAGCTTCTCCAGACCTCTCCGTGAGGATGGAGTGTGCTCCTGGAGACAAAGACTCACAATTAGTCTTGGGTGATTATATCGCAGCATTTCTACTGGGGGAAGGGGGGATTAAATTTGGTTGTGTCTTTTTTCTTCTAGGAAATCCAGTTTTAGTATCCTTGGAATGTTCTAAAACCTTTTATAGTTGCCCGCCTTACAGATGTCCCTCTGTATAATGGGGAAAAAACCCCAAATTCTTCCTCTTTCCCTAATTTTGATGTGATTGTGTGTGGGAGGGTCCAGCTCACACTACCTGGTTTTTCTCCTAGGCTGAAGACCTCTGTGTCCCCAGCTCTTTCCATTCTAGAGTTCACATGTTTCTCAGCTTGGAGTTTCAACCCTTCATCAGGGGTGGGTGCTTGGGGTGCAGACCTGGTTCTGCTGGGACCAGCAGATGTTGAACTCACCTTGTCTTGTCAGAACCTGAATTTCATCCATCTCCCATTCCATCTGGGAAAGCTGGACTCAGCCCCAGTCAATGCCCTTATGTGGTGCTGATTTTCACAGTGTGCTCGAGAAGCTATGGCATTTGTCTGTCCTTTCAGGTTGTTTTTTTTCTTCAGCCTGCCTGCTGAATTGTTTGGGGAGAGTTTGGGGAGAGTTTGCTGCACTTCACTGTGAGAACTGGAATTATTTAGCCTGGAGAAGAGGCGTCTTAGGGTGGGAGTACCTTATTTTTCTTTCAGTTACCTGGAAGGACGTTGTAACAAGGTGAGGGCTGGTCTCCTGTCCCAGGTGACAGGACAAGAGGAAAAGTTGTAGCAGGGGAGATTTAGGTTGGATATCAGGAAGAAAATTCTCCTCTGAGAGCTTTGTCAAGCACTGGAACAGGCTGCCAAGGGAAATGGTGGAATCACCATCCCTGGAGGGATATAAGAGACGTATAGATGAGGCACTTAGGGACATGGCTTATGGTAGACGTGGCAGTGTTGGGTTAATGGCTGGGTCTGATGATCCTCGAGGTCTCAGCAAGGTTTGGGCCTGGTTTGCTCCCAGCTGAGCGAGGCACAAGGAAATTGTGCTTCAGGTCCTTGCATGTGCAGGGCCCTTCCACCCAGCTCCTTTCATGGCAGGTCAGGACGGGCCCCACCGAACTGGCCACAGGGAACCTGGGAGGAGCCACACAAGCTGGCCCTTTTCAAAGGTGATGGCTGTTCCTGATAATGCCAACTGGCCCAGCTCTCATTTCATCTTCCCAGTGACTAATGCAGACAGATCAATTAGGGGCTGCGCACAAGGAGCTGCAGCTCCTCAACCTTCCCCCAGATAATAATAAAAATATGCCCCCGCTTTTCTCCTTCCTTGAAGTCCCCAGGAGAGTATTAGCTGGTGCTGCAGGTGCAGCCGCCCTGCAGGGTGGTGAGAGCAATGAATAGTAAGGTTTTTAGCTCAAGCACACTAAGGCTGTTCAGCAGCCATTGGATAATCCTCTGCTAATCAGATTATGTAAATTACTACTTCAGCATCCCCTATCCCATCTCTCGTCCCCCTGCTCTCCAAGCTGGAAATAAAAGGCACTCTAAAAAGGAACATTTAAACTGCAAAAAGGCAGCACTGCTGAAAGGGGCGGGCAGAGGGTGCTGGGATGAGGAGCGGGGCTTTGTTTCCATGCAGGCAGGCAGGCATTCTGCCCTGGCCAAGCAGTGGGAGACACCAGCAAACCAAAGGTCGGGAGTGGGTGCTGCCCGTGCATGAGCAGTGCCTTGGTGCTGGGCTGGGGAGGGCAGTGCTGGTGCCTTCCTGGGGGCCAGCACTTTGCCCCAGGATGGTGTGCTGGTGTGCTGGAAGAGCATCCCCAACCTCCTTGGAGCACAGAGACCAGAAGTGTTTGGGCAATGCTCTCAGGCACACAGTGGGACTCCTGGGGACGGTGCTGTGCAGGCCCAGGGGTTGGGCTGATGATCCTTCAGGGTCCCTTCCAACTCAGCTTTTTCTGTGATTCCTGCCTGTTACTTTGCATTGGTGGTGTGTTATGAGTTCGTTCATCCACGGTGGAAAGCCCAGCACCTCCAACAAGGTCTGGTTGAGAGATTTTGTCACCAGCCTGGACTCGGCCCCTGAGCACAGCGACCGAACTGAAGGAAGGGACAGGTTACCAAAAACCATCTGTGCCTGCAAAGCCTGGATTTGTATTGCCCAAAACCTGTTCCTGTGCTTTAGTGCAGGCAAGGTAATCATGTGCTCTGGCTCTGGGTTGGGTAGAGGCTTGTGTCTTCCTGAAACACAGGCCAGGAGCCCAGGCAGTCACCAGCACCTTCCTCGAGTTTGACCATTGCTCAGAACATGGCTCATGGTTCTCACTTGGTCTCTGAGGCTGTCATGTTTTTCATCCAGGGAGAACCTTTGGTACTTTTTTTACCAACTGGAGTAGAAAGCTGGAGAAGGCAAGAGAGGTCAGTTGCAACTAAGACAGAGGAGCTGAGAGCTTGTTAATTCTTTGTGTGCCCACTGAAAGTGAACCAGAAAATGAAGCTGAGCTACACTTGTGGTAAGGTACTCCTGGATGAATGCAATTTGTTTGTGACAAGGATGAGGCTGCCTCTGTTGTGGCAGATACAACCAGGGCTTTGCACTGGGCTTTTGGTACTCACAGATGGCCAAGAATATTTTCCCCCCAGTCCTTCCCCGTTGCTGAACACACACCCTGATATTTATGTCTTGTTCATTCATAGGCAAGGTGGGGAATGGGCACCCTGGTCCAAACTATTAGGAGCTTCTCCCTGACCATGAAAAATTATTTTGAAAATAGGTGGTCAGATATGCATCTTGCACAGCTCTCGCCTGGAGGAATTTTGTCTAAAATTTGTCTTCCTTCCTCTGTCTGCCGTTGGCTTCTGTAAAGGCAGTGGAAAGTAAAGGGGGAGTTTAGCACGGTCATATGATGGAATACAGGTGAATTAAAAGAGTAATGGGGTGATTCCTGCGTGCTGCAAGTCAGCACTGTTCTGTGTAACTGATGAAAGTTCATAACTTTGCACCAGCTGAGCATCTGAAATACGGAAATGTACTTAAAAACAATGGAAACAAGGCCACTGAAAATGAAATTTGAAACTATACCATCTCTCCACCACCAAGGCAGCAATATAGGCATACAGTCACAATTCAGCAAAATAATAGGATGGAATAACTTTAAAAGTGAAGGAAGAAAGCTACCTTTAAGAGTCAGAATAGTGAGTACACCTGTTTTTTCTATATGAAATGGGCTGGGCAATCATGATGAACTCCTGAAAGGCTGGCTTTATTGGAGTGTCCCTTTGCACACACGTGCACTGCTGGTCCTGCAGGAGGAGCAGCCCAAGCACCAAACAGGGGACCTGGAGGATTTCAACCTTGGCCATTCCCACACAGCAACCTGCACTAAGAGACGTTAGAGAGATTCAGAGCAAATCCCCTCCTTTCTTACTAGAGCTCACCTCAAAGAGCAAGCTACATGGTTCCAAAGACTTGCACATGAAGGAAGAGGACTTGCCAGACTGTGGAAAATCCTGGAGATTCCCAACACATTGAATCTACATGGCTGGGGGTTGACGGTTTTGCCTGAAGTCATACAGGAAATTAAACCCCTCAGTCTCTTGACAACATTTTGTTGTTAGTTGTAGGTTTGTTGTAGAAGGTGCAGCTATAGCAAAGACCCTTTGGGGCTTTGAGTCTGGTCAGAAAGGTTTTCTTAAATTCAACTTCACATTTCTTTGAATCTTTGTTTTAAGTGATGCTGATGTGGTTGCCTTATTGCTGCATGGAACCTGGCTGAGTTCCACACTGTGTGCCCCTGAAAGTGGCAGCTGCTTATCCTTTCCAATGCCTGACTTGTTTTCCTCGATTTTAGGTGATTTCCAAGAACTTTTAATGTCGAGGTGCATCTGTGTCAAGTGGAAAATGAGCTGTTTGTCTCTCCCCTTGCTCCTAGTGAAAAGGTTTGGAGGCACATTAGCCTTTCAGTCTCTTTATTCTGTGGCTAAACATTTTCTTCAATGCTATCAGCAAGTTTCAGCATTAAAAAGGAGAAGATTTTTGGCTTCTGGAATTAAGCCAGAAAGTGTGGCCAGAATTTAAAGCACCCCCGATGTGTTTTGTTAACACTAACAGGAGATTCAAAATGCTACGAAAAAGCTTCAGATGATGAAAGTTTAATATTTCAGCAGTCTGCACGCAGCTGCTATTCTGAACCTCAAGCAGCCTTCTCCACCTCAATATACTCAAAATCTATTAATCTAAATTATGATTTTAAAGGGCAGGAGCCCAGATGTGCGTAATTGTTTCTTATTGTTCCCATATGTAGAGCAGGGCTCTGAACTCAAGTGATAACACAGCTGTGTGTTTGCAGCCTCTTGCTGTCCTCTTCCTCCCCATCACTCTCTGTGTGCTGCTTTCATCAGGCTCACCTGGGTCACCTCACCAAGCAGAAAAAATTACTTGAATCCAGGCCCATCCTTTGAAATCTCCACTCATATTTAGGCAGGATTCTCTGCTATATCCTGGTCGCTTACAAGTGAGAGTTTTGCTAGGGAAAGGCAGAGTTTGAGGTCTGGCCCAGTTGGAACCACAAAGATTTGTTTGCCCATCTAACCATCACTCTGTCTCGGAGAGGCTTCTGTTGGCACTGGAAGTTGTGTATCAGGATAAAGCCTTTTGCTCCTGCTGGCACACCACACAGTCCCCTATGCCAGAAACTGCTTTCCTCCCTTTTAGGAAGAGGAACAATGAGGGTTATGCCCCTAGGTTGTTTCAGGGGCTGGAATTTTAATCCTGGCACAGCCGCATTTCAAAAAGAGACCCAGTTTTGAGACGTTCACACTTTGCAGCCACCCACGTGTTCTTGACCCCTTCAAAGTGGCCAGCTCTCAAGTGTTCCACTTCACAGAGTCAGACGTGGAAGTGCAGTTGCATGAGACAGTGCAGTCAGTCTGCTGCTTCATCCAGGTCAAGCAGTTCCTGGTGCCTGTGGTGGCTGAAGTGATCTGCTAACATCACGCCTTACAAAATGCATTTGGTGTCCCCTTCAATTTTCACGGGCTGTTAACGGGTGGCTGCTGGAAACCAGACCTGTTGCAGATAAAGAATTGCCCCAGATTCCAGGGAAACTGTTAGGATTTATCTCAGCAGAGAATTTTGTGAGCAGGAGCACGCCCAGGGTGCAGCGTTGCTTCCACAGCTCTCGTTCCTGGCTGGGCTACACTATCCTGGCAACTATGAGTCGGTCTGACAAGTATGGAGAGGAAGATGAATGAGACTGGTGTTGTTCGTGGGTGCCAAGTAATCACAGCTCAATAGGAAGCTTAATAAAGACACAGTGAAGCAGACCCTGACGTACGACCCCTCCAGAGCGTTTTGACAGCCTGAAAAAGACCCTTGAAGCTGGTGTAAAAGTCAGCAACCCTGTGCCATCCCATCAGCATTCCCAGTGCTGGCTGTGCACCTGGGACCTCCTGCCCAGTGCCTGGCAGTGGCTCCTGCTGTGCCCCAGCAGTGCAGGACAAAGCACTGTCATGTTTACACCCTCTCCTGCGTGGATGCACGAGTGGGAACGAAAACCAGTCCATCCTGCTCCTCTCCCTGCAAGGAAAGAAGCTTTCCTGGTTGTGTATTTTACGGTGTTTTGTCTGGGCAGGTTTTGAAAGCTCTAGGCAGTGAAGTATCCAAGCAGCTAGGGATCAAGAGCTTCGGTTGCCTTCCCTTTCTGGACCTACAAGCCCCCTTCCCTACTGCTGCCCGCTGGCTGGAGCATCTCAAGGCAGCTTTTGGGTACATAATCGGTTGGAGGAAGTAACAGAGAGGAGGGGCACTCTCCAACCCTCCAATGTAAATTACATGGAAATTAGGCTTCTGTGAGGCCAAAGGCCCCTCCGGAATAGGGCCTTTAGTTAACATAACACTTGTGCTAAATGAAGCGGTTGACACAGCTTTCAGGCTGTAGTGCCACTGTTAATTTACCGTGTGAAAGGGCTGAACCTTCAGTCGAGTTCTGCAGGGAACAGCTCTGCCCCGGCGGGGACCCGAGGCTCATCCTCTCCGGAGAGAAACTGCATCGTTCCACTGCTGGCTTATGAATATTTATGGGGCAATCCTGTTAGCTGAAACATTCTCAGTGCTTTGAAAAACCCAATAGGTAAGCACTGCCGAGCCATCTTGCTGTTTGGGGTGAGCTGGTCTGGGTAATAGCTGAGCTTTCCTGGGACTTGGCAGAGGGAAGTGGTGGAGTGTGCCTGACGCTGCTTATCCTGGGCGCAGATGTTGTCCTGCCCCATGAAAATGGGGTGATGAGCTGGGGTTTCTCCTTCCCCACCCCTTGTTCCCCTTTGTAGCCGCAGGGTATTTCCTGTTGCTCCAGTGCAAAAGCAGGTTTCTTGCTCTTGTTCTCCCTATTTGCTCTTACGTTCACCCAAAGCAAACCCCCAGCACTCAGTGGAGAAGTGGATGGAGGAGCAGAAAGGATTGTACGGGTCCCAAAGGATCTGCATGATTGTAGTAAGGCTAGCTGGCCTGTGCCTGGGGCAATTTTATGACTATTTTCATAGAAACAAAGACTGGTTTGGGTTGAAAGGAACATTTAAAGGCCACCTAGTCCAACCTCCCTGCACTGAGCACCATCTTTAATTGTAACAGGTTGCTGAGTGCCCCACCCAAAGTCACCTTGAGTGTTTCCAGGGATGGGGCACCCACCACCTCTCTGGGCAACCTGTGCCAGTGTTTGACCTATAAATGCGTTGTTATCCAGGGCAAGGGCAAGGCTGGATGGACCAGTCTGTCACGGACACAGACACGTGAGCGGCATGGGGTTATTCTGCAGGTTTTGGGTTTTGCACTCAGATGCCACCTTGCTTGCCTGTTGTCCTTGAGCAGAGAGGAAGCTTTGGGCACACAGCAGTGGAGGAAGAAGTCTGTGTTTCACTGACTTTACATCTTAGCCGCAGGGGCATGGAGCCGACTCGTCTTTGCTGTAAAAGCATGAGTTAAACCTCCAGGGCACTGCACAGGCTGGAAGAGGTGTGAATTCACACCTGTGGCCTCCGGCTGTTACACGGAGCCAGGCAGAGGGGCAGCCAGGGCCTGGGGCAGCGCTGGGACAGCAGCAGCTGTCGCTGTCCTCCGGCTGCAGAAGGTGCCAGCCGTGACTCCAAGAGAGAGGGAGCTTCCACTAAAGAAAGGAGCGCAGGATCCACTTGCCTGCACATGGTCATCCCCCAACTGCACCTCACATCCTGTCAGGGCAGAGCAGGAGATTCCTCCTGCTTGGGAGTACAATAAATACCCCAGCCTGTTCCTCAGTTCTGAGCCATGCTAAAGAGGGCTTTTGAAAGAGCCATCTCTGTCTCTCAGAGCTGGATAAATAAGTAAAACTA
>VZTG01009884.1:70037-127783 GCA_013397845.1 Melanocharis versteri
AAAAAAAAAAAAAAAAAATCTCCTCAAACAGAAGAGGAAAACGAGAGGAAAATTAGATTATTGCTAATGCAGATTCCATCGTTTCCTGCAAAGTTCACCTGACCTAGCCAGAGCCAGTGAGCTAAGTGACTAAGGCTGGTAGGGATGATTCCAGCCACCACCCCACGCCAGCCCCAGGAAAGGGCAGGGGGCATGTGGTGAGCAGAGAAAAGGCAAGACAGAGAGGGAATCTCCTGGGAGATGCAAAACAAGCTCCCTGGATTGCCAGGGCTAGTGGTGACACGCGCCAGACAAAGGACCTGCCACTCTATAAATGAGGCAGCCGGGACCAGCGCTAGGCTGACTCCAGCAAGAGCAAGCTCTGTGGCCAGGCACTGGAAAAGCAGTCGGGAAAGAATCACAGGAAGCGCCTGATTTTGCTGCCTGTTCGCCCCCTGACCGGGTTTCCAGAGGCACAAGTACCAGAAAAGTAAGTGACAATGGCCTCTTCTCTTTACAGCTATCCTCCCCTCTTTCAGGCTTATCTCGCAACTTTTCCTAGGAATGCCAAAATTTCCCCTCAGAGCAGGGAATATCCTTAAAGGAAGGGATTTCTGCAGCAGCCTTTTGCCAATTCGCTGGGTTTTCATTTCTTATTGTGGCACCTCTGGTTGTCGTCGTCAAAAATTTAACAGTAAGGCATCTCATCTGACAAACAGCCGCTTACAGGTGGCTGCACTTCATCGAGTGAAGAGAGAGTTTGTACCCGAACTTTCCAAATTCCTAGAATCCACAGAAACTCAGTGAATCAGACCCTACCAGAAGAAAATATTGATTGGTTTTACTGCTTTCGAGAGAAATGTTGGCGGTGAGACGTGGAGGAAACGAAAGTGATTTTATAATCACTGTTCTTAACTATTCCTATATTTCCTTATAGCTGTATAATTACACACTTGGCAAACTTATTTATAGCATGCAAACTGCTGTAAATCAGAGTTACTGCACTGCTGCAAAAGGATTAGACAGAGCATCTTAGACTCTCTGAGCTCAGAACTAAAACTTCACTGAATTCTCCAATGCTGTTTGATATTTAAAACAAATTCCTTGCAAAAGCACAAATAATAATGTACTAATTAATCTTATGCTTATTCATTGGACTGTATGGAAATTCACTGACAGTGTCAACAGGTAAAGGAATCAGTTTTAAATTCCAATCCTCACATATTTAAAAATATCCCCATGCTTTACTGGTCATCTGTGTTAAAGCTGATGCAGGTGTAAAATATATAGGCAGTTGAATTTTCCTAAGTTTAACAGTGCATTTAGAAGGAAAAGCTTAGCAATTCTTTAAAAATTTCACTGCTACTGTTAAATATTAGTAACTCTCACGTTTGTGAAAAAGCTTTTGAAACTGCCAATCTAAAACATGTTTCTATTTCCAGGGGTAGCCTTCTGCATAAAACTATTTGCCTGAGAGAGTTAATAAACAGCAAAATGTGCATGTTTTCTGCAGTAGCTGCCTCTATCCTTCCTGATTTCCTTATAACACTACAGGACAATATTTCGTTTTCAGAATCTTTTTCCACTGTGCATTTCTATATTATTTCACACGACAAAAAAAAAAAAAAAAAAAAAAAAAAAAAAAAAAAAAAGTAAAAAAAAAAACCAACCCCAAATCAAACCACCGAAAAAAAAAAATCCCTAAAATAAATGCAGCTTGTTTTTACTGCCTGTTTGCATAAATCTTTTTGGTAGTTGTGATATGAGCAGATGATCCAAGACATGAAGTGCTCACAGAGCCAGCATGCCACACAGGAAGCTTGTGGACTAAACGCAGGTGGTTGAGGCAGGGATGATCTTTGGGCTGCTGTTTCTCTCGGGAGCAGCACCCCAGAGGTGGGTGGCAAGACATTCAGGGGAAAACGGGGTTGTGCTCCTCGTCTTGCAGTGGTTTGTATCTCACTTTTGGAAGCTACGTTTTACCACGCTTCTCCGTGCTCACGGTGACCTCTGGTCTTAGGCACAGCAGGCACTGGTGTGACCTGAGGTGGTCAGCAGCCAGGTTTGAGCTTGGGCAGGAAGACAGGGCTTGGCACTGGATGCTGTCAGACCTTCAGTCTGGCTTTAGCTGCAGTCACAGATTTGCCACCAGCCTCAGAGCAGACCTGGATAGAAGGCAAAAGCAGGTACTGTGTGGGGGCCACATCTGAACATAATAAAGACCGACCTTCCCCTGATGCAAATGTCCTTTGCAGACCTGGATTTTCCCCTTTCTGCTCCCAACAACTTCTCTAAGAGCGTGAGCTGCTGCAGCCTGCTCTCTGCTGAGCTGTAAGACATGCAGCATCTGGTCCCACTCCTCACTTACTTCGTCCTTCCAGGAAGGAGGATGTGGACTTCCCTACATGGACAGGAAAGGCAAATGTTTTCTGCTATTCACAGCTGCCCTCCTGCCTCGTTGTGGCAGAGAGAGGGAGGCAGGAATGACTGATGAAATGAGGCAGGAGAAGTATCAATGTGGAACAGGGTTTTGCACACTGGGCCGGGGGAAAAAAAAAAAAGAAACCTGAAGAACTCCTGGAACAGAACCAAACTGTTTTTCTTCTCCGTGTTTACCTTAAAGCATGGGGAGAATGTCTCTACGTAGTATTTGGGCTGTTAATTTGGCAGAGACTGTTGTTAAAGGAAACCCACAGGAACTGTCGTTCAGGCCAGAGAAGCACTTTTCCAAGAGAGACTCCCAGATTCTCTGGGACAGAAAATAACACAAGTGCAACTTTAGCAAATAAAGGCTAAACCTCCTGGCAGAGTGTTCCTTTCTCAGCTTAGCAAGCTGTCATGCCCCTGCCAATGCACTGGAACTCCATTTAGCAAAAGCTGTTGCAGCCCATGAGTGGATTCTTTATTTTTTGGTGTAGAGTTGTGGTATAATTCATCTTCCTGCCAAGAACCATAAAAAGTATTGAGCAGAAGGGAGCCACATGAAAAAATCCAACAACAACAACAACAACAAAAAACCCCGAACACAAAAAAGCCCACTACCATGTGCAGAGTAAAACTTTTCTTCAGCTAGCTACATCTTTATCACTATTGTCAAGCTCTTGGCCACATACTTTGTGCTCTCCCAAACCCCATTTGGGTGGCAGCCCATTGCTTTGCAGATCTTCCTTTCCCAAGGCAGGCCTAGAGGGCACGATGTGCACGGTGTGGAGTCTGTGGAGTCTTTTTCTTCTCTCTCAGAAAGCAGAGAGCTCTTCTCCGCTGAAGACCTGCACCCTCCAGGAGGGCAACTGGATTACAAAGCTCAGCAACTCAGGGGCAGCACTGGGTCAGGTGAAAGACCTGCCTCTTGAAACTGGGATCACATACACTGCAGTAACCCCAAACACGAAGGATGACTTAATCCTGAGACCTTCACACAGCCGCTTTTGAAGACTCAAATGATTTCCTTTTTCTAAAGGTTCAGTGAGAGCACAAGTGTGGCTGTGAGAGTTTCTGTAAATGCTGCCCTTAGACAGGAGGGCTCCCAGAAGCAGAGATTCTGCTATGTGCATTTTGTCCTAGATTTACAGACTCTAAAAAAGGTAAATCACTGTGTCAGCGTGGACTGGTTTTTATAGTGCTTTTGCTGCTCTGCTCTACTGTGTACCACGGTGTGATTGTCAGATAACACCCCCAACAGAGGCATAAGGCAGAGAAAGGAGCCCTTGTTTACTCCTGAAGTAGTTCCTCTTCCCACATCTTATTTGAAATAAAATGAAGTTCACTGATAGTGTTAGGAATCACCCTGGGGATGCTGGGAGAGGCTCTTCTCATTCATTATTCCAGCACCGCAGGGCTGGGCCACCATGTGCTTGTGTCTGCTCTAACACACAAATGCTTGCATACACTCGACAGTTTTTTCCACAAACCTGGCAGAGGTTTATAAGCAGGAGGGACAAAGAGGCGCAGGGTAAAAAAAAAAAAGAAAAGGAGGAATTTGCCTGAGGCAAGGGAACCACAGAAACACGGACTGAAGTTCAACTCCCTGGTTGCCAGCCCAGCATTCACTGTCAGCACTGAGATCTCTCTGTGTCCTTGTCCACAAATGCACCCGAGGGATTTCAGGTAGGAGGCACTTTGGAAAGGGTACAGTGCTGAGATGCAGGGAGGCAGCAATGGGGAGAGTGAGGTGAGGAAAGCTGGGGGGGAGAGCCTGTACCTAAAGGCGAGCTGCTCCTCTTGAAATCCATCAAGCTGGGGTGCATTGTCCCCTCTGCCTTTCCTTCCCCTCCCAACCCAAAGAAAGTCCCTGAAATCCAAGCGGACACGCAGCAAACTGTACACGGTTAAGCTGCAAGGAGTGAGTTTATTCCTCCTAGGAAATGGGAAAGAAAAGAAAAATGCAGTCACATGTCAGCAATAGGTAGCGTTTTGTCTTGTGATATTCATGCTCAGGCTTGCCCTCTGCGTGGAGCTGAGTGCCACGCTCTGAGGCTTGTGTGAAAGTGAAGAGGGAAACTTCAGCTTCCCTTTTCTCCTCTTGCCCAGATCACAGGGATGTGAAGCGAACAAAGCACAGCAGCAAGGAGTGATAGCTGGGGAATCTTCTCTCCCCATGGCAGATCGGGCTCACAAGCACCTGCCTGGTAGAGGAAACAGGCACCATCTGCTCTTGTGTTGCCATTTACTTAAGGGCTGGGGGGACTCTACAAAATGCAGTGCAATGTGTTAAATAACCAATTTTAGCGGGGACTGGGTTTCCCCTGCGGAGTGATGGTGTGGCGCCGCAGGTTTACTAGAAGCACTCCAATTCTTGGTGGCAGCAGGCATCTGCCGCCTGATTAAGATTTGCAGGAGTAGGTCTCCCGTGGCCAGCCTCAACATGGATTTAACTTCACCGAGGTCAGAGGTATAGCTTGAGGGAGGAACTTTCTCGCCCAAGATCTTTAGTTAATAACATCCTGCTAATTATGACTGAGTGCCGGGCTCCCGGCGAGTCCCCCGCCAGCCCTCAGACATTAACCGCAGGCTCGGGGGCCATTTGCTGGGGAATGTCTGGCAGAGATGCGCTTTGTGCATGAGCTGCTCTGCTGCTGCTGCTGCTGCTGCTGCTGCTGCTGCTGCTGCTGCTGCTGCTGCTGCTGCTGCTGCTGCTGCTGCCGGAATTGCCCGAAAGGCTTTTGCACGGAGAGGCTGTGAGAACTGCTGCTGCGGGAGAGATCTTCATCTCCTCCGCCGTTCAGCCTTTTGTCTGGCGACGCCCGCGGCTGCGTTAAAAAAAAAAAACCACAACCAGCCAGTATTCCGCCCACCACAGGTTTTTTATATTTTTCAGATGGGCAGGCAGCAGGGGGGGTGCAAAGAGCTTCAGTTGTCTGTTTGGTGGGTGGTGGTGGCTTGTTTTTCTTTTTTATTTCTCTTTTTTTTGCTCTTTCTTGTTGTTGGAGCAGATTTGCTGGGGTTATTTCTCTGCATCATTTTCTTCACATGTTGCACATGTGCACCTTAGCTAATGAAACTGCATTTACCTCCTAATTCTGAACATGCCGTCTTGAGATGAGTTAAATCCTTTCCTCAGTGCAAAATTTTGTCCTTCGGAGTATTTCCTCCAGTGAAAATGGTGTAAACTTCCAGACTTACATTGCTGAGAGCAGAATTAATCCTCTTGAATTTAAGCTGCTGTCTTCCTGTGTTTTTAATTGTCAGCTAAATGTGGGGCTGTTAATCTGTGGTTAGGGAAGGTGAGCAGAAAGTACAGAGTCCAAACCTGCAGGTTAATGCAATAAATCTCGACATTATTTGTACAAATCTGTGATTTCTGCACAGATTTAAAACAGACTATTGGGATACAAGCTGCACACAACCACTAGATGACATGTGAAAGCTAAGGAATACATTGGTCAGATGTGCAAAATTAGCAAGCTGCAAATAATATATTGAAACACAAGTTTGGTGAGAAGGGTCAGAGAGGAGGAACGAAAAGAAGGAAGGGAATGAGACAAAAGAAGTGGAAATCAGATCCCTTGCCAGCAAATTGGCTGCATTTTAACGGGAAGAGAACTGCTTACAGAGGACTCGAGGGATGTGTAGGTGACTAGAGCAAAAAGCTGTGCTGAAACATTATAAATACTGCAGGATTGGACCAGGATAATTTTTCTCCTGTGTGTTTCTAACGGCAACTCCAAGCACAACAACAGGGAATCCACACCAGTAAAGACAAAAAGGAGAGGAATTTAAGGTGGAGAGATGTATGGAGGTGGCTTACACCTGAAACAAAGCTGTCCATAAAGCTATCGCTGCAAGAGGAGGCACTGGGAAAGGAAAGGAGCTGTTGTTTGCTGATCTCGAATAAATGTCAGAAATACAAACACACGTTTTTGAAGTGTAAAGCAGGAGCTGTTCTCACAAAGGCATCTGTTTGCTGACAAGGCTTGTGACCACAAATGCAGCATTGTCCTTTCCAAAGGCATGAGTAGAGAGACAAAGAAAGCACGGCGAGAAAGGAGTAGGCTGGGTTTATTTTTCCACCAATAATACCACTAACAGGACAAGAGGGCATGTTCACAGCACCAGGGCTGGGTGTTAACCTGCTTTCCTGGAGTGCTGTGCTGGGGGCTGTCTGCAGCAGCAGGAAGACAAGAAGCAGACTCTCTCTTGGTATTTGTAGCTGAGATGTAAACAGGTATCCACCAAACACTGACCCTCATGGCAGAATTACAGTGCAGAGCCCCAAAGGCCTGGCAAAATACAGTCCAGTCAACCCCACTAGAAGAAACAAGGAAGCCCAAATAACTTCCTCTATGTCATAAAAAACAACTACCTTCGTACAGATAAGTATGTCTTCAGAAGAAAAAAAAACAAAGAAAAAAATCCAACAACAACATAAACATCAAAACAGAAGACAGAGAAAGAAGCAGGTGGCATTCTGAATTTCACATGGATCTGAGCAGCTGCTTGGAAGAAGAAATCTGTAAAGGCAAAAGTTTTGCCGTGGGCACTGAACACATTGCAGTACAGAGGAGCACTGGAAGACAGTGTTTAAAATCTGTACCACTGATGTGGCAGTGTTCTTGCTAAAAAGGTACGTGCAACATGTTTGAGGTAGCTGCAAAGCACCAAGCAGATTTGTTGCCACAGCACAAACCAAAAATGATACACAGAGTAGGAGAACAATTTAAAAATAAATAAATAAAAAGAGAGATATAATCCCCATTTGGATCAAGCAATGAGTCTTAATGTAAGTCTACAAAAGATGAGGAAAAACTCTCAGCAGCCTGAAATATACAGGTTTGTTTTTTAAAGGAGCCTTTCATGAAGCAAGGCCTTTCTGATGAGACAATTTTCTCATCCCCTAAAGGTATGACAGTAATTTTAGACTTCTACCAAAATAGAAATGTGCTAGCAGTGTAAAGGCCAGGGCCAAGAGGAGTCTGTGAGGTATTGTCAGCGTGAGCAGCCATTTGTAGTGTACAGGGGTGTGCTGTACTGGCTGCATCCCTCACCAGAGGTCTCTGAACACAGCTGTGACAGGATTTATAGAGCTGCAGCTGTGTTCCCCTGGCAGCTGGTAATCCGTGCTGGACTGGAACTTGAAGGAGCTGGGCAGGAACTTCCCTGCCTTGGCTCTCTGACAGGGCATCCCAATTAAATTGTGAGTCACATTTGTGTTTGTTTGTTCCCTCGGACTTTCACCATGTATTTTGGTGAACCCTGAGTGTTTTATGTGGTGCGAGGCTGCTTCAGATGGAAACAGGATGACAGCTGGGCTGTCACCCCAAAGTTTCCTCTTCCTGGGGATGAAGGATGCTATTCCCTCTGCTCCCCACTCCCCTTTACAGGACTACTGTAAAGAAGGGTTTGCCAGTGAGTATAAAAAGCTGAGGTTCTCACATGCACAAGAGGGTAAATGGAAACATTTGTCCTTTAGTCTCTTGGCTGTGGATAGCTGCTCCCTGCTCCAACTGTCTGCGTGCCATTGGCATAAAGAGCTGCTTCAGAAATGGAGGAGTTTGTCTCCTCCAGGGATGTGGGAGAGAAGGGAAGACACTTTCCCACAGTGGTGGGAGAAGGGTTAGGGCAACACAAAACTTTTGGCAGTCTTTCTGGTAAATGGCATTTAAAATCACTGTGCACCCCTTGCCTCAGTACTCTTCTTTGCCAGGTCTGCTCTGGGCACGGGGCTCCCTTTTCTTGGCTCTATGAGGGTGGACAGAGAACAACTGGGGAGAGGTTTTGTCTGGGATGCCAGCATGTTTTGTAGGAATCACACTTCCCTCATGCACTTATGGCACTTGTGGCTTAAGCCTTGGCATCTCTCAGAGGCTAAAGCAGAAGCCAGACTGAAAAGTCTCTGACACCAGCAGTAAGCAGCCAGTGTGGGCAGGGCAGGGAACCAGACTGGTGCTTCTTTGGAGAAATAACCACAGTCAAAAATGTCTGTGGTGTTGGCTGGCTGCTCACTGAAGGCCCATGGTGAAGGTCCACCTGGCTTGGTTTCAGGCAGGAATCCCCAAGCTTGGGCCAGCTGGGTGCAGACTCCAGCGAGGTGTGAAATGAGGCTGGGAAAGCGTGGATGTGTTCTGCACTGGGTCTTGCCTGCCTTTCCCCACAAAAAAGTGTGGCTCTCACGCAGCCTGGTGAGATGACAAATGCATTGTGTGTTAGGAATTCTGTTGCAGGGGAACTCTGAGGAGCTTGGAGAAGCTGGACTTGTAGCAGCACCAAATGCTTGTATAAGGAAATTAAACTCCTTTATCTCCTTTGTGAAGGCCTTGCTGAACTCTGGCATCCAGTTGCATCTCCAATATTTCTGATCATGACTTTAGAGTGAATCTGTGAAGGACATGCAGGACAAGAGCACCAGCCAGAGAGGGTAAAAATTAGAAGCCTAGCATCACCACTGTGTGCTTCTCACTGGCCCAGAGGTTACAGCACCCCTAAAAAAAGCAGCCTGTGTGAAAGCCAGGGGTATCCAGCATTCACTCACCATCTCCTTTGCTTTGCAGCGTCTTAAGAATGACAAGGAAGATCTTCACCAACACCAGGGAGAGGTGGAGGCAGCAGAATGTCAACAGTGCCTTTGCCAAGCTGAGGAAGCTCATTCCCACCCACCCACCAGACAAAAAACTGAGCAAGAACGAGACGCTCCGGCTGGCCATGAGATACATCAACTTCCTCGTCAAGGTCCTGGGAGAGCCAGGCCTGCAGCAGACGGCAGTGGCAGCTCGGGGCAGCATCCTGGGATTCTTCCAGCAAGCCCCACACCTGCAGAGCACAGAAGAGCTGACACTGATTGAAAACTGTGGTGTCTCCTGTCCCGGCATGAGCAGCAATATAGTAGAGTGTTGGTCAGAGGCATCATCTCCCTAGCAGACAGTGAGATGCGCAGTCTTGGTGTTAGCGTGATAGTCCTTCTCCCCTGGCAGAATCTGTGGGTTGCTCTGCCATGTCTTGTGATTATTTATTTATATTTATTGATATTTAATTTGCGTTTTTATTTAATAGGATAGGAAATCCTTGGTGGTGCAAAAACCTGGAAGTCCAGATGGAGAACTTGTGGTCTCTGGGAGCTTGGAAGGGCTCACTGCTGTCATTGCAGAGTCCAAGCCAGAAGAGTCTTCTGCCCAGATCTCCTCCATAAATCAGGGCATAGAAATTCATTCAGAGTTTCTGACAGGGAAAGAGATTATTCTCCCATGCTATTTCAAGGAAACATTGTTGAGATGAAGAATTATTACAGCACCACAAAATTTGTCCACGACAGACATCTGGCCCTGGCAGTGAAAGATTTTGAGAGATGTGATATTTGACACAGTTCTCCACGAGTTGTTCTAGAAGCTAATTGCACTCACTCTTGAACTGATGAATCCTATTTCTAGCTTGGTTATCTCTTTTTAAATGTAAGTCCTAGCCCTTGAACCTGGCTGCATCTTTCTTTATCAGACTGGTGGGATCCCTCATGTCAGAGCAAAGCACATCAAATAAAATTTAATGTTAGGTCAAAGCAACAAGCGCCAATTGAAAATGACAAAATACATAGTCATGGATAAGTTTCAGTGGGTTCAATAGGCAAAGTAAATCTCCTCCATAGCAGTGACAGTCTGCACGTGAAGGAGGATGGTCAGCTATGCCCCAGCTGCCTTAAAAGCCCATCAAAGAGGTGGGTGGCTCAATGCCTTTGTTCTGTAGGAGCTGTAGCAATGGGGAAGGTCCTGCTTTGGGAGGGAGGCCCCAAGACAAAGGCCTCAGTGAAGCACTATGAAAACCTTTGTGGACAAAACTATGCCCATGGTTATGCCTGCATACCTCGCTGACTGCCCTTAAACTCCCTGCTTTCACCTGCTCTAGCTGAGGTTCTCCCACCTGGATACTATCTCAAATGGGCCAATGGAGCAAGCACAAAGAAATTGGTGTAAATAGCTTCCATTTGTGAGTCATTTCCCTGCAGGAAAAACACCAACCACCATGCTCTAGGTGTTTAGATAATAAACGGGATGAAAAGGGGTTTCATGAAAGTGGCCACTGTGGGTTATTGCTGCCCACAAAAAATCCAATTTAATTTCCTGAGTGAGTTATAACCTGTGCCAGCCAAGGCCTGGTCTGCTCATGTGAGTTACGAGCAGCCCAGAGCAGCAGAGAAAATGACACCAGGTTTAAGAAGAACAGCTTCCTGGTGAGATCCTGCTCCCACTGACACAAGTCTCTCTGATTTCCATGTGGACCGAGGCACATGTCAAGGCTTAGAAAAGACAATTGTTCATGACTGGTGAAGAAATGTAGGTCCCATAGGCCAAGGCATGTTCCTGGGCTGTTTCTGTTTGTTCATGAGACAAAGAGGTGCTTTCAGAAAGCAGAACTAGGGTTTGTGCATGCAGCATGTACGACCCTTCTGCATGAGGGGATTTGGCACCTGAAGCTGAGCTGCCTTTCAAAGCCTCACCAAGCACCAGGTGCACCAAAGAAGCCAGGGCTGGCTCCTGCTATGGGTACATTGTCAATGCTGTCCTCAGCATTGACAAAAGCCAAGGTCTGACAAGAACACAGCTCACCCCATCCAGCACTGGTGCTGTAAGGTACAGGCATGCCAGCGGACAGATTTTGACCAAAAGAAAGAAAGAAAGAAAGAAAGGGGAAAAAAAAAAAGCTGAAAGGGTTCACATTGATTTGGTTTTGTTTCTGAACACTGCTAATAGTTTGCTTATCCCTGGGTTTGTGAGCTGTCAGGACGGCCCTGGGGAGCAGCTGAGTGGAAAGGCGCCGAGAGTCCTTTGCGCGGTTCGTTTCTCCTCCCCTCTGCCCACCTAACGCGACTAAATGGAGCCACAGCCTCTTCTGCACAGCGCCTCAAAGGCAATGAGCCACGTCCTCCTCCCAGCTTTCCGCTGGCTTGCTGGAGTTGCAGCAGGACAAATTAGTCCGAGTAAATCAGAGCATTTACTGCTGAGGCGTGGTGGTGCTGCTGGGTCTATCAGTCGCTTGCTATCCCAGGAAACACACATCACTAAGGCAAGGAAAAATATCTCCTGAGCAGCTGTCATACTGGGAAGGGGAAAGAAAGCCTGGCAATTTTGTAACACAACATACTTGTTGTATTTTCTATGCTAAAAACCTTCCCTTCCTGTTATTGCTTTGGTTCATATCACTGCTTTCTTTGATCTCCTTTCAGTTTAGGGGCTCCCTACTGCCACATTCAGCAAGTATTTCACTAGCTCTCTCTACCAAAGATTTCTTTTTTTTGGTCAAGTTTCTTCTTTGTGTTTTGGGGATTTCTTATCTGTGTGATCATGAACAAATACAGTGCAACTGATAACACTTTGTGCTATATGATGTTATTTAACACCTAATATATTCCAAATAAATTATTTAAGAAACTAATCTTTGTCTTTCTAAACTTCTCTAAAATTTCATTTTACATTTGCATACCACTTGGTAGAGGCTCCCAAAGACACCAGGATGTAATTTCCATCGGAGGATTCTTCAGCTATCTCTTATGCAGGAGTCTTGGTGGTAGAAATAACATTATCAGATGCTGAAAAATGACAGGAATTCTTTATTACAATTTTTTACACGTTTAGATTGTATTGTATTTCCATCTATGTGCTAAGACGATTTTGACCAGCCCTTGAAAAAGACAAATAACTAAAATTTAATTGCGCAACGTTGTTATTTATCTCTTCCAAACATTCACAATTCAGAAGATTTTCATCAACTTCATTTAAAAAAGCATAAGACACCCTAAAGAATTAATTTGGGGTCCATTGTTATCTGGAGATGTTCAGATAGGCACGACCTAAAGATTCAAACAAGAGTCCAGGTTCAGATATAAAAATTAATTCAAAGTTGAGGGGAGCTTAGGATGTAAAGCTGTTCTTTCTGGCTAACATCTGGTGGGAACAACCTAATCCCCAACTGAATCTGAGGCTGCGAGAGGGAGAGGAAGCACTAGGATGACAGATGCGCAAGGTGTGAGGAAGAGATGGGAAATCGCTGGGACACAGCAACAGTTTCAGTTTCATGCTTGACTGGATGTCTCACATCCCTGACAGTGTTCTACGACATACCAAGAGAGGAAATCCCGCACAAAATTGTCAGGAAAGCATCGTCCCAAGGAATTACATATAAAAATCAAGAAATCAGCAAATGTGAGGTTCAAAATGTATTTATGTGTCATGTCCAATATATATTTATACTAAGCAAGGCAGTGTCACCTTAGAGAGAGCTCTCTGCTTCCAGCAGGTGATGCCAAATTAGTTTGTATGCTGAGGATCATGTGGCAATCCCTCCTCTGGAAGTGGGCATGGTACAGCCATGCCAACACAGTGCTGTGAGATAACGGGACCTGTGCCATGGAGATGCACCAAGTTATTTGGAGTTGGCTGAAAATGTCTCAGATACGTTGTTGCAGTGGCAAACCTTAGTACAAGTGACAAAAATATCCCTAGTCAGGACCCTACTGTCCCCTAGTTGTAACTAGCAGTGCTGAATAGAGTTGTGTGAACAGCATTTTTTTACTTTTATAATTTTTTTTTTGCTATGAAGCTATGGCTGTCAGTATTTCAAGGAAGACCAGCTAAGGCGGCATTTTATGGAAGCATTTTTGGTGTCTCCTGGTACAAAAAGGAGTGCTGGAAAGTTAAAAGAGTCACGGCCTGCTCCAACCTATGGAACTCCTAACCTGCACAGAGGGTGTGAGGTGTGGTCCTGTGGATTTGTGATGCAGAAATCTCAGTGGGACACTCCTTTACTTGGAATTTCTAACAGGATCAGTGGAAGAATGCAGCTCCACATTTCAGCTCAAATGAGGATTTGAGCTGAAATGTCTCTTTCTCCAGAGGCAGGAAACAAGTTCTGCCACTGTTCACCTTCACAGAGCCTAAGGGAACTGACGCCAGGAGAAGTGCAGTGTCACTGCACCCTGCTCCTAATAACCAGGAACAAGTGTGCAGCCTGCTGTCCATCATGCCCATTATGTCCACTTTTTCAATGGCCCTGTTGTGGCTGTGGAATGTAATTGAAGTTGGACATTTGGGCCGGGTAAGGAAAGGAATAAATTGCAAATGCATCTTGCAAGGATGCTGTAGTCTTGTGCGCAAATCCCAGTGATGGCCAGCCTGTGGTTAGGGGAAGGGCGTGTCTGCAGTCTGGGTTTTGGCTTGAGATTCTGTGGATTCAAATCCTGTTGGATGCGAACGTGCTGTGCCTGGCACTGGACAATGCACAGTGAGATCCCATATCTATGTGGTGCCTCGTGCTTTCCGGAGTATTGCCCACGCTGAGGAAGACTTTGTGGTGAAGCTTGTACTCGGCAGCATTGCTTGCTGGACCTTGTCTAAATCAGGGGGGAGGAGGGTACAATGAGCATCACAGAGTGGGGCTCACAGGATTCCTGGGACAGCCACATTAAATGGCAAAGCAGGGTTGTTTTGGGACACTGAGATCCATTCTAGCACCTTGTTCTGAACACGAAGTAAAGGTGCAGCACAAATGTGTTTCACAGGCTTACGATTCACGAACCATTTAGCAATTTATCTTCCAGTATCTAACCAGTTTCCTCAAATTTCTTTGCTGCTAGGGAATGATATGCAGTGACCATGGCTAAAGCAGTGTGAACAAGGCAGATCTGACTTTTGTTCTTTGAAGGCTGGGTGATGAAAGGAGGTGGAGAGAATAGGCGACTTAACTACTGACCTGTGGGGCAGGGGTCACTTGAGAGCCAATCTTAAATCTAGAGGTCATCAACACAGTCACAGAGTCTAAATCCACCACTTTTCCCGGGTGTAATTGTATTTTTAATACAGCAGGTGCCGAGAGAATCAGAGGGGAGAAGGTGGGTGGAAGAAGCAGCTCAAAAAAGTACTTGGGTTACAGAAGGTAGAGATTGCCTTGTGCGCAGTCAATACCTATATCTGGTTGAATTTATTCACTTTTGTTTTCTCTGTGAGCAGCGGGCAGCATTGTATTTGCACTCTGAGTTGGTCCAACTCTTCTCTGTAAGGAACAGAGCCTCATCCCGTTGTATTCTCACTCCACTCCCTTCCCATACGTGCACACAAACGCACATCCCATCCCTCTACAGTTTGTTTCCCTGCCTTGGATTGCAAACCCAGCAGAGCACAAGAGAGGACCCCGTGATAAACTTCTTTTGGAGAAGAGACCTCTCAGCATTGAGAGCCAGAAAGAGAGGCAAAGAGCAGCCAACCTTTCCTGGGTACATCTGCCCTGCTGAGTGTCAAAACAGCACAGAAGAGGTTCAGGACGAAGAGCAGGAAGAAGTCAGTGAGATTCCTGTCGGTCTCAGCGTGGACTGCACGGGGATTCAGATGAAGTCTCTGACTTTTATGCTGGCAAGCAATGCAGAGAGGTACTCACAAGCACAGGGCAGCAGAGGTTTCCCATGCATATACCTTCCTGCAGATGGCTGGGGGCATAGTATCTCAGAGCTGGGGAAGGTCCCTCACTTTCTCTGAAATTCCCTACTCTACACCTTGAAAGGCAGACTCTCAGGTAGCCTAAAACCTTAATGAAAAGCTAAAGGATGACAGCCTGCAGTTAGCAAGCCTCCAGGGAGGCGTTCTGCTTCCAACCCTGTCTGTAGACATTGATTAGAATTGATTTTCTCTTGGTGGCTGTATTTGGCAAACCCTGGCAGACAGCAGTGCTCAGTCCTGGAGCTGAGAAAGGCCAAGAGCAGACAATATTAACTCTGCCTTCAGATCACAGCAGAATTGCCGTGCTCTGATACATTGATGTACAACCAACCAGAACGTAACCTATGGATTCCCTAAGCTCAGGACTTCACAGTACTAAATTCCAGCTCTAAAAAGCTTTACACTTACTGGAAAGATCCGAACTCTCAAGAGGAAACTGCAATGCCTAAAAGCACCTTGAGTGGAGGCTATCAGACATAGTTAACCACAGGATCTCAGACCAGCTGACCATGACCTGTAATGTTTTACTGCCTGTAGGTTAAAAGAAGAATTTGGTCCCACTGAGAGGCTTTGCAATGATCTCTGTGGGATTGAATGGCAAAAATCAGCTGCCAGTTGCGAGTTCCCTACAGAGAGAGTGAGCTTGGCAGATTGGACTTGCCAAGAGCACTTGATGCTGGCACAGCCTGCTTGGGTGGGAAACATTCCCACCACTTGAAAGGGAACTGAAATAACTCAATACTGAAGGGAGCTGCCCACTCTGGCTCTTCCTCCTGAGCTATGCTTCAGACATTTTTCCCAAACTTTCAGGCACAGAAGAGCAGCCAGCTGCTGTCTGGTGAACATGCCCAGCCACTGTGCTTGGCACAGGACAGCCCAGTCTCAAAGGCCACATTTTTGCATAGACATGTGGAATGCAAACGGGTGTTCCCCAGCTCTCAGGTTTAGAAGTGAGAAAGTCATGGCAGGTAACTTCAGCAGCATAATTTTACCTGTCAATTGTGAACAGAATAGCTGAGCAGATACAGAAAAAACAAAGAAAACAGACATGTCTCTTTGTATCTTTCTGTCTATCTATTATCTATTGATCTATGTTACCTTTATCATCTACTTGAAATCCATTTAAATTCATTTAAGGTCACATGCAAACAAAAACCCACAAATTTTGCCTTTGTAATCAAAATAATTCTTCTTTCAGACTAAAGAATAGTGTAAGTGAAAAAAATGAAAACAAGACAGATTGTTGGTGAAAGCATGGAGGATGAATTAACCATGCCTGACATAATCTGGATGGATGCTACACTTGTTGAAGGGGCACAGACTTCTTCTCTATGACTCCTGTATATGTCAGCTACAGAGTAACATCACCTTGTTTCTCTTACATCAAACAAGTAATTCGAACTGCCAGTTAGGTAAATCTGAAGTAGTGACTCCTATTCATTTCAAGTATTTCCCAAAAGTACAGGCTCCTGAACCAATACAGACATACATTGATTATATATTTCTGATTATCAAATATGTTTTCTATTTCCATCAACAGTACAGCTGTAAGTTGCTAAAGTCAAATTTTTAGATTCAAAAAAGTGAAAATACTGCTAAAATAATAGTAAAAAAAAAGTTTCTCTGCTATTTATCACAACTTCATCAGTTAAATATTTCCAGCAGCTCTCTGTGTGGTGCTGTTAAGATAAATCAAACCAAAGACAGTACTTCTTCTTGAAAACTAGAGGCTCAAGTTAGGCAGGAGTTTGTCATAAATACTGCCTCAAAGCTTGACTTACACTGACATTTATGTTTCCTTTTATCCTGACTCTCTGAAGTACTGAAAAAGTCTAGGGCTGGGGCTGTCAGTAAGACTCTTGATCTCGAGGGCTCAACTTAAAACATTTTAGGGTTGCCATGACTGCTTTTTGGGGTGTTTTTTTTTCTTTTTTAATCTCTGTCCATGCATGCTTTTAAGATACAGCAGAAAGATGAGGATGACTGGTCAGACAATTCAGCTGGAAGAGCCGGCAGGGTAGAAGCAGCCTGAAGGTATTTTTAAAAACAGGCACCTTCAAGTCATATAATCTCATGTTCCTGAATACACAAGCGTATAGAGCCCCTAGCTGCTTTTAAAACCTGTGGCTACGGATTTGAGTCTTGAGTCCTCTGGGAGCATTTGTCTCCCAGCATGGGCAGAAGGAAGAGAATTAGGGCAGGCACTAAGGCAATCAAGCAGATTGTTTACTACTCTCAGCAAGGCAAGTCCACCACAAAAAATGCCCAGGAATCCCCCCCCGCCATCCCAGACCCTGCCCCTAGACAGTTGGCTTTTTTTCCTACCACATTTCTTATCAGTCTCCTGCAGAGACTCTAAAAGTCTTATCTTGATAGGCCAGATTACCAAAATGATCTCCTCTCCATGATGAATAGAGATCAAACTGTTTTTCTCTGTCAGCAAGCCATTTATTCCCAGTCCAGACAGTTAAATTAACAGAACCTCTCCTCTCCTCTCCTCTCCACCCAGTTCTCCTGTCATCCTTTCAGTGTCCTTACCCTCCCCCCAATTAATTCCTATGCTTTAATACCATCTAAGAGTCCTTAGTGAGAAGAGGATCTGCTTGCTATGCAGGTGCAAGTTTTCAGCACCACAGCACAGCAGCAATGCCACCCGCTCTGCCCTCCTCAGGGCTTCTCTTTGTGAGCCACTTTTTCTTTTCTTCCTTTTCAGCCCTGGGCTGAACAACCCCATGCAGATAATCTGATTATGCTAATTTGTACTTCATGAACCCAAAGTAAGGGGATCTGCGGAGGGTGAGCCGGGCTGGGGATAAGGGTGGTGAGGGCAGGAGAGAGGTTTGGGAGCGGGTTGCACAGACAATGGGTTCAAGTCAGTTAACAAAAAAAGCCGTCTGTATTGCCAAACAAAGCACACTCCGGGTAACCCCTTGCTGCTCTTGACAATTTAGAGTGTCCCAAACTGGCCTGCGCCACTGAGCAGAAAAGGGAACACGGAGAATATACAATGAAGGGGCACAATGAGAAGTCTGTTTCCTGTTGAATGTTGCTTTTTTTTTCCCCCCTTAACTAATCCTTCCCAGAATCTAGTAGTTGAAGTACGGTCCACAAATTGTTTGTCAGGTGGTAGCTATGGCACTAGACAGCTTCTGAGCACACACACCCTCATCTATCCAATTGGACTGACGATGCACTCGAAATTTATTAAATAATGGGCAGTGGCTTTGCAGACACAAGCCCACAACTCTCAGCTTGGACTTGTCCCTCTGCAGGAGCTGACAGAGTCCCAGCTTGGTTTTACATTACCTTTGCTGCAGCTGGAACTGGCCAGGAAACAACCCTGAGAAAAAAAACATATAAAGGGTATGGAAAAAACTATTTTCAAGATTAAAGCAATCCCAAAACTGTTTGCACCGGCAAACAGTTCGTCTGGTCTAAACCTCCTGCTCAAGCCATGTCACCTAGAGTTGTTCGCCCAGGACTGTGCCCAGTCAAGTATCTCCACAGATCCTTTGCTATTGCAAGGGAAAATGGGAGAGGGAAGGAAGACAGTTGCTGTGCACTCCAGCCTAAACAGGGCAGCTCCTCTTTCTCATGCAGAACAGACTATTTGTTCAGTCCTGCAGCCCTAAGCAAAATACCTCTGGACACCATTTTATGAAAGCAAATGGAGCAGGAAAAATTACTATCCTGAAGCTGTCATTTCAGGTCCAGTCTTGGGTTCAGCTGCATTTGCATTAGGGTATTACATGAAGTTTACCTGATAGGGTAGAAAATATGCAGTATCTTGCCAGCATTACTCTTCTTTATTTGAGATCTCACTTGCTGAATGTGTAGCGCATTATAAGGCATATATCAGTATTTAACAAAATTGGCTCTAAATAACACTGTGAACAGAGCAACTAAACAAAGGAGCAGAAAAAAAAAGTATCAGAACTAAAAGATTACCAGGTTAAATTCAAGTATAAAAGAGTATTTTGAAATTGTCAGATGTTGATGGAAGCATCTATGTTCACCATATGCATGGAAATGTCCCTTGCTTTTCTTCTTTTCCCTGGGAAGCAGGGAAGCTTATCAGATGTGACCCAGACCAAACAGTATTTTTATGAGCTGCGCAGTATTTCACATAAATAGATCTGATTAAAAAAAAAACTTTAAATCTGAGACAATCAGTAATGCCAGATCCTATGCTATCTGAATGCTAGATGCTTGGAGCTCTTGGGACACTTAAAATCCACTGATATCTAACGAACTTTAAAGACCTGGGCTTTGGCCCTACTGATGAATGTAACAGAAAAGCAAGTGAATGCAGCAGGACTTACTGCATGGGAGTAGTTTAAGGCCTGCTTATTTGTACTGTCTGATGTCTTCCTGTATCCTTTTCTTCCCTTCTACAGTAGCTCTTGGGTGAGATCAGACTGGCATGGATCTGGCAAAGTAGATGAACAGAGGAATTAACATAATCTTGAGGAGAAGGTCTTGTTCTGTGCCCTTGTCTTTCTCCTGACCGGAGGGATGATCTGCCCCAGACCCCCTATTTTTGTTAATAGAGACAATGAGTTACAGTAAGCAAGGATGTTTATTTTGCTGTGTATATACAGGGAGTTTAATGCAATGGGCTTTGGCCTCGTTTGAAATTCTTAAGTAATATTGTGACATACAATATTAATACATAACAAGAATATGTAAAGAACGTATTGCCAACCGTGATTGATTACAACCTTGAAACTAGCTAGCAGTGACTACTATTGACATGCGTTTTTTCAGAAAAAGAAAACTCTGAGCACCTGGATGAAGCAGGCCCACAGCTTTCAGACCCAGAAGAGACACTCACGTGGACAGAGTGGGACTGGTCAATTACCTACAGTGATGAAAGGCACAGTAGGTGTATTGAGCACACAGTCTCAAGAAGCATGTACCTACTAAGAGGACAAGCAGGCTGCTCAGTGCTTTTTGGAGCTGAACCGCAGCTAAATGGATAAAAAGTGGATAAAACACCCAGAGAACATTACAGGACAGTGACAGTACAGCATTCCCGCACGCCATTGCTGAGGGAATGTCACAACTGCAGGGAAAGGCATCCTTTGAACCTTGGTTGGATCAACAGAGGGCTGGAGCTTGTCTCAGTCCTATCAACTGATCAGCAAGTGATATACCTAATGATGCAGTAGAGAGATAAACAAGGTAAGAAGAGTTGAAATCCACTCTATAAATCAGCTCCTTTCAAAAAGAATACTGTTAAGGAACAAGATAGGCTAGGGAGAGGCTTAGCAGCCAAGATCCTAACTTCTCTTAACCTGAACTGAACTCTGTGTGAAGTCATGACTGAGATTACTACTGCCATAAAGATACAAAATACCAGAGCATTTATTTTGCAGACATACAAACTCTTTTTGTATACACCCACACACTTTTGCCTACCTGTGTGTCCAAGACCTAAGGGGAGACACCAGGGAGCTCCTGGATAGAGCCAGGAGCATTGGCTACAGCTGCTACAGTCCTAGGCTTCACCTAGGGATGAACACAGTGCTGCTGCTTCAAAGGCTGTAGGAGAAGATAAATTTTGAGTGGATCCTTAAATATTTGTGAGAATCCAATCTGGCGTGAGGGAGGAGGGATCTGGGGTGGATGTAAGTCAAACAACACCGCTGCTCCGTTTAAAAAAAAAACATTTCTCCACTCTGCAATTTACACTGGCACTAACCAGCATGCAATGAAAATAAACCTGAGGAGAAAATTGGCCGTTTGAACTTCCCATGGTTTATTTTCTCAAATGTTTTCAGAAAATCTGAAAGGAGACAGGACCTGACCTTCTGTAGGAAAACTGGAAAAGAAGGAGGGTAACATGAGTGATGAAGCTGGAAGGTACACAAAGGTAAAGGTGGGGCCTGAGTATATGAGTATTGATTAAAGGCATGCACAAGTAAGGTGACAAAAATGGAATGAACAGCCATATTCTCAGAGAGAGACAGGAGACTGACAGGTGTACTAAGTCATGAGTAAATGCTGAGGATGGCATGGAAAAGCCAAGAAAACCAGGGAAACTGTGGGGAGTGACACTTAAAGATAAATGCAGGGTTGATTAATATATACTGCTGGTGAGAGAGGAAACAGAAGAAAATGTACTGGAAGATCAAAGTAAGGAGCTTGATGCGGATCAAAACCAGGGAAACAAGGCAGAAAACTGTGAAGGAGAGCAAGAATTTGATTGGAAGGAGACAGACAGCAGTGTGGCAGATGGCTACAAATCACAAACGTGGCAGGATGAGAAGAGACAGTGGAAATGTCCATTTCCAATGTGACAAAGTTTACTATTTTCACCTGACTTGATTTTGATGCACAGGCTTGAGTTTGAGAGATCTTAGAAGACAAAAAAACTTAAACTAACAATTCATAAAAAAATAATATTTCTAATTTTTTGATTTGGAGAAGAGGAGTAAGAGTTTTGAGGCATACTGATGAAATATACTAAAGAAGTTCTCATTTTTTTTCCCCGTAAGGCACCATTTTTGAATTCCAGGCCACTGTCTGTAGGACCCCAACAGACATTATGAAATAAAACACTAAATAAACATATCCCACATTAAGCAGCAACTTCACCTGCTATACTTCCATGCTAAGTACACAGACCCTTTTTTTTTTTTCAAACACAAAATTATCATAATCCTGCTGAAAAGTACTCTGGAGAATGTGCAAGTTGGGTAACTACTCAGCAGGTGTTTACAGTGGGGTTTTTTGAGGTCAGGATAACATTCCTTGGGCAAGAGAGTCAGTTCAGGCTTGTGCTTTGATTTCATGTTGGGCTTTACACTCATACAATACAGCAGTATAATAACCAGTCCATCTTTAAAATTCTTATATGCACACTGTGCTGCTCAGGTCTCATTATCAGCCTGCTCCCAAGAAATGAAGAAAGGGGCATCTGTTCTTCCAGTTTAAAATCAGAAAAACACAAAAAATTGTGTCACACACAGACACAGGGACAAGTGTACCCAGCTTATACACAAATACCATCAGCTCACACTGTCACAGTTCTTTCAGCATCTGTATACTTGGCTCAAGGATTAACAGTATTATTTCAGAGGTTTTATCCCCTGCTATCTTTCAATTATTGCTGAAATATCCAGGACAGCTGGAAAATTGACCAAATTTTAAGTTTTCTTATTTATTACCCTACTTTTATTACACGGGCTGTGTTCTGTGATCTGATTTCTCTCTGGTGGCTTCCTCTGTTCTCTGCTCAGCTAAGATGCCACCCTGAACACACAAGAATCTCTCCCTGGTCACCAGCAATCTCAGTGAAACTGCTGCTCTTACTTCCTGCTGGAGCTGGAGGTAGAAAACTCACCAAAATGTCCTTCTTGTTTAACTGTGGTGGTTAACATGCTTTCCCACCTCCCTGCTATGAGATCCACCTCCACACCAGCTACCTCTGTGTTGTTTAAACCCCACCAGCCCAGCCCCACTCTCCCACCAGTGGGACTGGGGAGAGAATTTGAAGGATAAAAGGTCACAGGTTGGGATAAGGACAGTTCAATAGAGAAAGCAAAAGCCACACACAGAAGCAAAGCAGAACAAGGAATGACTCCCCTGCTTCCCGTGGCTGGGCAGGCGTTCAGCCATCCCCAGCAGGGCAGGGTCCCATCACACGGAACGGTGACTCGGGAGGACAAACTCCACCACTCCAAATGTCCTCCCCTTTGTTTTTCCCCCCACTTCATAGGCTGTGCAGTATTATGTATTTGAGGACCTGACTAAAAAATTTAAAGTTCAGGCAGGCATTGCTGACCTGTTGCAAAATAGCACCGGTAGAGGTATCACTGCTGGCATGTTAAAGAATTTGGGTATATCTACACAAGTTGCAGGCACAGTGGTGGCTGCAGTGCAGATGTTGCTGGCCCAAATGGTGACTTTTTTTTGTGTCACTGTTGTTTCCTTGTGGTCACTGCCATTTTTATTTCTCTCCTTCTCCTTCTACGATCACGTACGAGATAGTCTGAGTAGTTTTCACTGCCCAGCAATGGGACGGATGCCACTCGGTGGGGATAAACCAGTACTGCAAGGAGTGAAAACGACTACATCGTTTTAAATCCCGTCAGTAGCTCCGTGGCTGCAGCTGCACAGACACAGAGCCCTGCTGGGGGAAAACAAAATGATGCTGAACTGATTCCTGCCACAGAATGCAGCTTACTAATGTATTATGTCTTATTACCTATAAACTGGGGTGAGTCGATACTCTGCCCCAGAAAACAAACTCTGGTTTCTGTGTCTGCACACAAGCAGGACAGAAAATAAGAATTAGATTTGTTAATGACAAGGCTAGTAAGAGACCACTTTGACTAAATTAGGATCTTTTCATGTAGATGAAATGAAGATGGAAATGGCCAGGAAATAGAAATAAGCTGCATGCACACGGGTCAATTGTCAGGGAGCAAATGAGTCACTGGATGCACAGAATGGAAGAGACATTGACAATAGGAACTTACTCTGTGAATATGGTACTGATAAAAGGCAAATCAATGAAAATAATAGCTTGCTATTTGTAGCAAGCTGCAATTATTCTGGGAAAAGTTCAAGTGTTTGATGTGTTGAGTGGCATAAACCTTTTACCCAGAATGATTCTACAGTACCAGTTATTTCCTGAAATTAGTTCTTGGTTGGCAAAGAACAAGTTTCAGAGCATCTGTGAAAGTTGCATGTTTTCAGACTGCTTTGCTTAACTTCACCATACAGTGTGCAAAACTTCAGAGCTTTTAAGAGTTCTTTTCACCAGCGTGTGGAAGTTGAATGAAAAAGACAAAAACGGTGTAGGGAAAATTCAGCAGGGAAAACCAGCCAAAAACTCATGAACTAGTAAACTTAACTTCCATCTCCAGAGGAGGGGAAAAAAAAAGTCCAATATGCAGAAAAGATCAGATCAACAAACCTTAACAGTGTTCCATCAAGAACAGTGTCAAGTTAGTGTACTTTGGCTTCGGGGTGACAAAACTGTAGCTTTCCAGTGCCTGAAGGGAGCCTGTCAGAAAGACGGAGAGGCTGTTTACAAGGGCACGTAACGAGAGGACGAGGGGGGAACGGCTTCATACTGAAAGAGAATAGATTAGATACGGTATGAGGAAGAAATTGTTCACTGTGAGGGTGGGCAGGCCCTGGCACAGGGTGCCCAGAGAAGCTGTGGCTGCCCCTGGATCCCTGGAAATGTCCAAAGCCAGGCTGGACAGGGCTTGGAGAAACCTGGGATAGTGGAAGGTGTCCCTGCCCGTGAATGAGCTTTAAGGTCCCCTCCAACCCAAACCATCCTGATTACATGACTTTCCTTCAGCTTCTTGCAGTTAGCTAGTCTGGCGAACAAAGTAAAAGCAAATGTGGTTTATCTTGGCGTTAGCAGATCTCTGAAAACCCTTCACTTGGGTAGCTCACAAGCCAACTAGTTTTGCTGAAAATTCTGTGGGACTGGCGCAACACTGGATACAGACCTTTCAGGAGGCAAAGTTAGCAATGGCCATCACTATCAAAATGGATGTAAAGATGTATTTAAATATTTATGCCGAGCTCTCACCAGGATCTGGTGTGTATCAATACCCTCAATAACTGATTAACAGATGGCATCAGCCTGGGAAAGACCACATGTGGAACCGACCGCGCACGTTGGCAACGCTAAATATTCTCGATGAGCTTCAGAAATATTCAACAGGAAAGGAAAAAAAGAGAAGGAAAAATGGATCAGGGTAAGCGCAGCGACCCGCGCACGGAAGCAGCACAGCCTCAGGAGGCGCTCTGGCAGAGGCCACACCCGGTCTCAAACTGTGCGTGGAGCAGGACTGCCAGCATTTTGACCAAAAACAAGGCAAAAAAAGAGGCGCGGCAGGCACCTGAACACCGCGAGAGCGGCGCCGCGGGGCTGAGGGAGGGAGCGGCCCGTGAGGCGCCGCGCCCGCCCCGCCCCGCGCCGCGCTGACGGCGGCCGGCAGCGGCCAAGCCGCGTACTTAGGGCTCTCCCGCCTCCGCCGTCCCGGGCAGCCGCTGCGGGCGCTGCGTGCCGGGCCATGGAGCTGTGGCAGGTGCCGCTGAGCTTCTCCCGCCTCCGCATGTTCCCTTTCTTCGACCTGGCGCATTATGTCGCCTCCGTCCTGGCGCTGAAGGAGCAGCGGGGTGAGCGGGGCGAGGCGGGACGGGGCGGACACNAGAAACCTGGGATAGTGGAAGGTGTCCCTGCCCGTGAATGAGCTTTAAGGTCCCCTCCAACCCAAACCATCCTGATTACATGACTTTCCTTCAGCTTCTTGCAGTTAGCTAGTCTGGCGAACAAAGTAAAAGCAAATGTGGTTTATCTTGGCGTTAGCAGATCTCTGAAAACCCTTCACTTGGGTAGCTCACAAGCCAACTAGTTTTGCTGAAAATTCTGTGGGACTGGCGCAACACTGGATACAGACCTTTCAGGAGGCAAAGTTAGCAATGGCCATCACTATCAAAATGGATGTAAAGATGTATTTAAATATTTATGCCGAGCTCTCACCAGGATCTGGTGTGTATCAATACCCTCAATAACTGATTAACAGATGGCATCAGCCTGGGAAAGATGTGGAACCGACTGCGCACGCTGGCAATGCTAAACATTCTCCATGAGCTTCAGAAATATTCAACAGGAAAGGAAAAAAAGAGAAGGAAAAATGGATCAGGGTAAGCGCAGCGACCCGCGCACGGAAGCAGCACAGCCTCAGGAGGCGCTCTGGCAGAGGCCACACCCGGTCTCAAACTGTGCGTGGAGCAGGACTGCCAGCATTTTGACCAAAAACAAGGCAAAAAAAGAGGCGCGGCAGGCACCTGAACACCGCGAGAGCGGCGCCGCGGGGCTGAGGGAGGGAGCGGCCCGTGAGGCGCCGCGCCCGCCCCGCCCCGCGCCGCGCTGACNGTGTTCCCCTCGGCCCCGCGTGGGGCCCCGAGGGGGGCCGCTGTCCCGGTTACCCCGTGGCCGTGCAAATGGGGTTGTCCGCCGCCTGCGTTAGCCCCCGAGCGATGTCTCGCTGCCCGCAGGAGACGCCCGGCCAAGCTTTTCTGGCTCTGCAGAACTTCAGAGGCGCTGGCGAAGTCAGCCGGGAGTTTTGTTGAAAACGTTTTGATTAATTAATTAATTAATTTGTTTGTTTGTTTCAGTTTTAAACTCTCAGGGGTGAAAGGGCTGAGGCCCCCGGGAGTTGAGAAGGTGTGTGTAACACAGGCCGGTATCTCTCAGCCCAGAACTTCATCTGAGAGGGGAGATACTGCTAGACCTTGCATCCTTCACACACCCTGCTTGTGCAGGGGGGTGTTTAGGCAATTCTAACGTGTAGGAAACAAGCTCAGGACTCTCATGGGTGGGTCCTGTGCCAGTGGCTTGTCAGCGTTGTACCCCGTAGGTCGTAAAGTGAATTTAGCAAAGTTTTCCACTTTCACTAATGCGGTTTTGTATGAGAGCGCATCGTGGCATTTCAGTCTCTAAATGCTCTCTCCCAAAAAATCTTCTGCGCTGTGGCTGTTAACCTCAAGCCTGTTGGTTTTTTTTTTTTTTTCTGCTGTCACGGATGTAGGCACTGGCCTTGTTTCAATATTTAGAATTAAGCTACTTGTGGTGTGAGTTTAGACATGTTTACGGTAACTTTGCATCCCAGGTGATAATGGTGTAGGAAACTGAGCTGGCTTTTGGGATTATAGTGCAAATTTGGGAGCTGCTGCTTACCTCGGATTTCTAGGGCCCCGTACTGTTTGTTTAGTGAGAGCTTGTTCTTTGGTCCCTTCCTAAATGTTCCAAGGTGAATTTTGACCTTCTGCTGAGGAAGTGCACTTAACAGACTGTGAAGACTGGTATACAAGTGCTTATGTGTTCTAGAATCTTCACCAAACATTGTTAATGCTGCTAAAATTTTTAACGGGTGCTGGCCTGTGGCATTGTGTGATGTGTCTGTTCCATTTAAAAAGGGACTTTCTGACATTACCAAGCAATACCTTTAAACTTTCCTCTGGAATGGGCATTCCTAAAGACCAGGATGAGAGGCCTCTCTGCTTGGCATCAGCATACCTTTGTGAGACCACGCTTAGAGAAAGTAGAATTGCTGTCAGAAATCTTGTCAGATCCATGCTCCTATTTTTTTTTATTCTTGGCTTAATAGCTGGATAGTTCAGAACTCTTGAGTATTTTCTGATACTTGGAATTAATAACTGTAATCCAGGTGACTGCCTGCTGGCCTGTTTCTCACTTCCCAAGTGGTTTGAACTGAGTATTAAATCATAACTGAAATAGCAGTTATTATGAATACTCAGTATGGATATATTATTGTCGATTAATGCTGTCCAGGCTTTATGTTCTTTTTGGAAACTTACAACAGTAGCTATATTTGACAGGGAAATAACGGGATAGCCTTGAGTGCCTGGTGATGTAAGAAGTATGTGGTCAAGTTACAGCCACGTTTATTTTATCCCAGATTACTGTCTCATTAAAATACCAACCCACCCCCACTGCTTAAAATCAGATTCAGTGTGGGCGTTTGGGTCACGGATGGGTGCACACTAAGTGGGACTTTTCCAATCCTCCTAGCCAGGGCTTTCTTGCTCGCTTGTGACTGCTGGCAAACTACAGCAGTGAGAACCAACTTGTTGCTTCTTGCGTGTTTTAAAATAAGAGTTCTTGATTAGTGTTTTTAGGATGGCTTAGGAGTAACTCCTGATGCTTGTAACTCCAGCCAGCTGTGGAACTGGCAGTTTTCTTTTTTTTGGGATGGAGGGACAGCAAAGGTTTGTTCCTGACATTTTTCTATGATGTGTTTCAGATGATTTGAAGAGAAATAATTTCTTCAGCATAGTTTTGCTCTGTTAAGTCTGACTCTATAAATCCTTTATCTTAATTGATGATATTGTATATGGTTGAATGGGGTACTAGAAAAAACTTGTACAAATCCTTCTCGTTTGCTCACTAGATGTGTGTGTAGTATGCATTCCTGATTGCCTCTTTGGAACATCCTGAAAAGTTTAAAGCAGGTATAATCCTATTGACAGAAATAGTTAGTTGGTAAGGTTATTTTTTGTTTTGTTTGGGTTTATTTTGTTGGTTTGGGGTTGTGGTTTTTTTTTTTTTTTTCTTCGTATTGCTATTATTCAGGAGCAATATTTAAAACTGTATTCAAAATTAGTCCTTGTGTTTTGAAACCTTTCCTTAACTTTCTGAAGTGTGCAGGGCTAGTGGCCTTCTGGCAGATGCACCATTGCATGGTTGTGTGATGCCTCATTAATTTTAGAGGATGCATCAGAGGACAAATATAAATGACCACTTTGTACCAAAACATGTGACCTACTTAAAACTGAGTTTGTTTTCTGAAAGGTTACACCCCAGTCATAATTTAGGTAGCAATGCTAAGATGATCTTTAAATTAGTGTCAATGTTTTTTGCCTCATTGCCTTCTGTGTTGGGTATACTCCTTTTTAGAAAGCAGGTATGAATTGTTAAAAACTGGCATTTGAGCCATTTCTAATCCTGACAGAAAAATCTTAAAGTGCAGTAGAGTTTCCAGTTTTTTGACTTTTCACTTGTAAAATGAAGAAATTTACCTGCATTGCTGTGGATTACTCGTAGAGGGCAATTTGGTAAGAATAGTTGTAATTCCTGGATGTGCCCTCAAAACTAAAAACCACTTGCTGATAGTTGTAGCAAGGAGGGAAAAAGGAAGTGTGGAGAGCCTGGTGATTGCTGGAAGGCAGGAGAATGGATTTGAAGAGAGAACAGATACCTAATTTTAAACCTACTCCAAAAGTAGTAAACACAAGCTGTGAATATTTTGCAAGTGTCTGACTTGGAGCATCAGGTACTGGAGTTTGAAAAATAAATTACAAAATAGTTAAAAATAAAAGAGATGTTACTGTATATTCAGGTAATCTGTAATGCTTAGGAGTGCTCATTTTTATAAATTGGCTGTTACATGGGAATTTCGATGGTGCTGCAATACGTGATTTGTATTCCAGCACCAGAACTGGAACAGTCTTGTTAATATATTTGGTGAATTGTATTGAGAATGCTGTATCCTTTTTTAAATGTTTGAGCCTCTCATCTTGGGTAAGAAGCTTCTTTTCCCACAGAAATGCCTGAAAAACCAAAGCTTCTGCTCTGAATTGGGAACAGATGTCAAATTTAATTTCGGGGCAGACACTAGAGCTTTTGTGAACTTCAGCCTTTGGACTACAGAAAATTAAACTCATTCAGGCAAACAGACCTCAGAACCAGTGTAAAGGGGAAGCTTTGGCAATACTGAACTTTTGAAGTGGAAAGAAATTATCAAAACAACTACTTGAGGATATTTCTAACTTTGGTAAAATATTGTTTTCCTCTGAAAATGGTTAATGCTTCCCAATACCTCTGGTATAATCTTTTAATATTGAATACTCTTTTTGACATAGTTCACTTTCATTTTAAAAGGATAATTCATTTTAGAGGTAATGAAATAAACAAAGCTGTCAGCCTTTTAATAACAAAGGAAATTTACATTTATTGTTATAGTTCAAGGTAACCTTTTTTCCTCTCATCAAGAGTGCAGGTGGAAACTATTTGATCATTATCTTGGATGCTGTTTTCATTTTGGCCGGCAATCACAGCAGGTTATTACGAGGAAAAAAGGAAAAGAGTTACCTTCAATTCTTGGAACACTCAAAAGCAGAAATGGAATTCCTAGAATAACCCTCCAAATGTTAGCAATCCTGTTTAGATAAGCCACTTAGGTGTTTTTAATACAAATTTGAAAGCAAGTGTGTCCCTGTGTCAGGTTATTAACAACAAGACCTTGCTGCCATGCTCTGAAAGCTTTTTCTTCTTGGTACCCAGATATAAGAAACTAATGCACAAAAGATGTTCAGAGAACACTTTGTCAGCCTTTCACTTCTGTTCAGGAGGTGTAAGTTAAAGTCACCGTACCCTGAGGTTTGTATTTCTTGAAAATTTTCCTGTGAGAGCCTGCCGATTGCTGGAGGATTTTTCATTACATGGAGGAACTAAATTGAAAAATACTGACCTTTAAAACATGATGTTATTCTCCAGTTTTCATTTCTGTTTATGCATTTTTTTATTTTTTTTTCTCACAGGAATTGTGGAAGTGTCAGTCCGAAGTCCATTGGCCTGCTGGTTCAGTGCAATGCTTTATTGCTTTGGGGGTTCAGTTTTGTCTGCGTTGATGCTTGGTGAACCTCCAGTAGCATTTCTGGCAAAGACCGTAAATATTCTGCTGGCATCCTCAGTCTGGTAAGCAGCCACACTTGGGTAAGATGAGTCATACTGGCTCTAAGGAAGCTATATGCTGTAAACTGATACTGTACCATCAAGGTCCCATGTAAATCAGAATTTTGACTTAAAAGGGTTGCAGGTTTGGATGCTGTCTCTTCATCTAGAGGGTCACAGCAGCTGTTATGATCCTGTTCTGTGGGAATAGAGAGCAACTCTTACAGCCTGCTGTGTAACAAAATGCTCTGTTGCTAGAACTAGACTTGCTTGAGTTTTTACAGTATTCCTGGCCAAACAGCTGAAAACATTACTTGTTAATAAAATGAATTCATTTGCTAATTTCCTGAACATAGGTAAGTCATAAACGCAGTCAAGTTTTTCAGAAGTAGCTCTTGAAGACCAGAACCTGGCTGATGTAAAAAATTTTGGACTTTTCTGTAGTTGGGGTTTCAAGACATGTCTTTCCTCTAGTTTCTACTACCAGACACATACTTTTTTTCTGTATTTTATTCCTTCCCAAATGAGTGGGTGTTGTGGTGGAAGACAGTAGTGAGCTGAATGGTGTGATTGAATCAAGTATGTGGCAATTTGGCCTGCTCTAGGGTTAAAAAAGAAAAAGCTGGAGTTATTTTCATATAAATGTGGCCTTCCAGTGGAGTTCATTTGTTCCAGATAGTGGTCTTTGAAGAAAACATCAAACTTAACAAAAATTATGAGCAGCCAGTGAGGTTTTGAATTTAGAAAGCTCAATCACTGCATTTGGATAGTCTGGCCTGCTTAAAATCCTTTAGTTCCACTAGCCCCTTAAGTTTTATGATTGCTAATTCATTGAAGTGAAAGCAAGTGTTTCTATCTGTCTGTGTATATGTATTAGTTTTCTTGTCTTTGTGTTGCAATAGAAGGTGACATATTTAATTTAGACAAATGGGCGGAATGAATAATGTGTATTAATTAGTGAACTATTAACAGAGCTTACAGAAGCTGCCTGTGGTTCTGTTAGTCTGATGTGGGCAGACCGACTGCTTGTTTTATCAGGTGACACGAGCTAGGAGTACACTTGAAGAGAACAGGATTTCTGTTTAAATCACTGTGGTCAAATGTGATTTGCTGTGCACAAATTAAATGAGGTTTTAGTGAGGAGCTGTGGACGTTATGAAATGTTTTAAGCTTCCAGCTTTACAAAGTTCCTTCTCCGTGAGTATAATGACCTTAATTCCTGGTCCCAGATCACGAGAAGTGAAATTCCTCAAGCCACACTTGGAGCTGGGAAGTGAGTGGGGTTGTGCTGGGCTTGAAGAATGCTCCTAAATAGTCTGTAGGACAGCGGCATCTACTGTTAGCAGAGATTACAGGCAGAAATGGGCCTTCAGTGCCAGCTTCAGTCCTGTCACCAGTGCTTCAGGGCCCTAAATCCACGTTCTGCAGATGTCAATTAATTCTGGTGTGACTTGTCTAGTGAGTTGGTGGCTTAAATGGCTTTTTGCAGTAGCCTTTAAAATACATCCTCGCTCTACATCTTTTATATCAGCTGAAGCTTGGTTGCACACGGATGCATCTGGCTTTATAATAAGAGATGAAGGGAGAGGCCTTAGAAATTCTTGGTGGGCAGGATTGAGATCAAAAACCATAAAGCAAATAGGCAGTGTCTTTCTTCTTTTTTTTTTTAAGGAAACAAAAAGTTATCCTTCTTTTTAAACACTTTCTCTGCTCTTATGCTATTATTACTCTCTTACTCCTGTGCTGAGATAATCTACTTAAAATAACTTAATCAAGGTACTTAATCTTGATTGGGTTTTTGTGAATGTCTCAGTAAGAACTGAACTTTGTTTATTATTGAAGAGATACAATAAAACACTACATAATCTAATCTTTTAAAATTTACTGTCACTTAGGATTTAACTGTTAGCCATCTTTACTTGGTTTTAAAAGCAAGTTGATCAACGACATTTTGAGTAGTGTGCTTTCAATGCTTTGAATAAAGCAATGTGCTTGTACTTGGCAAGCTGGAAAAGCTAGAATTGGTGAGTACTAAGATGTTAAATGTGTTTAAAAATAGCCACGCATTTCATCTAGCATGACACTAACTAGTGGAGGCATTCTTGCTGGAGTTATATAATTCCATGTACCTACAGTCTGGAAGCACAGAGTCAGCACTTAATTTACCACCCTGTTGTAATCCTATTAAAAAAAAAATCCCCAAACAAAAAACCAAACCAAAACAACCCCCTACACCGAACTAAACAAAAAATAACTCACAAAATAAACTCAAACCACACAAAATCAATCAGATACCACTTTAATAACTTGAATTATAAAAATGTGATATATAAGGTGTAGAACAACTGGAAAAATGTAAAGCTGTTTCTCATGGGCTTTAATGGATTCTTCTCTGGGACAACGAGGCAATAGTGTTTGGTTTTGGTGCAAAAGCTCAAGCGTGCTTTTCAAAGTTGTTCCAAGATGTGTACCATGAGACTTTGAGTTGTCAGTAGTATATCAGGCATCGCTAGTCGTATTCCAAAAATATCTTTAAAGATTATTAAAAGATCATTCCGTAGCAAAAATGTGGCTGATGGTTTTTTCCCTCACGATTTGCAGGTATCTGGTGTTTTACTGCCCAGAAGACATATTCTACCGGTGCTTTTCCTTTCTGCCTCTTCGTCTTCTCGTGGCAGGAATGAAGGAAGTGACAAGGACTTGGAAGATCACAGATGGCATTGCACATGCAGACGTTGTCTACAAAGATGCCTGGCTTGTCATGGTGGCTGTGGGCTGGGCCAGAGGTAACATGCATAGCATCTTGTTCTGGGGGTTTGGGATTTTTTGGAGTGGTGCTTAAACGTCAAGCCCCCTCAGCAGAGCTGTAGCACCATCCTTGCCCTGCTGGGCACAGTAGTCCTGATGCAGTCTGATGTCCCCTCAAGGAAAAAGCCTGTGCTGCAGTTTTTCCTCCTGGATTAAGGGTGACATTGAAGGACTTCGAGGGAAGTTTCATTCCCTTTGGAAGGTCTTGTGAGGACTTCTAGGATGGGCAGTTGATGACAATAAAGAAGTAAATCTTCTGTGTAGCTACTGCTGAACTTTCCAACAGCGTTATTGCCTCAGAGCTGTGTCCTTCCATGAAGCTGGAGAACTGGTTATCTTAGGTTTTTGGGTTGTAACCATGACCTGGTTTTGAGCATGGGGATGACCCTTCTTGCCTGCCTGGCATTTGGAGTACAGCTCTGGAAGCCACCTTCCTGACAGCTGTATTTGCAGCCACACCATCAGGGTCACTTCAGAAAGTAGTTGTGCAGCTCTTGTTTCTGCTTCGTTCTTTGCTGCCGTGGGAAGCAACGCGTGTGAGTGTGGTGATTGCATCAGTTCAGATGCTGTCACTTACAGGCAGACCTGAGGTTCTTGCTGAGTATCTCGACCTTGGAGGTTTCATGGCCATCGTTCGAGTCTTGTTTGCGTGAAAGGTTGGATTAAGTCTTTTTAAGTCTGGGCTTTGGTGCCACATTTAGCACCTGGTGTCATGAGCTTTTCTGGGAGCGATGGCATAGTAGTGGTAACAGTCAGTGGAAACTTAATATAAATGTCTGCAATTTCAGGTGCTGGTGGTGGCCTAATTTCTAACTTCGAGCAGCTGGTGAGAGGAGTATGGAAACCTGAAACCAACGAGCTCCTGCAGATGTCCTAGTAAGTTTTCTTTAAAAACTGCAACACGTTAGCTGTTGTTTTGCTAACTCCTTGTGTTGCTGTTTACTTTCGGTGGTTGAGGCCAAAAAAAACCAAACATTAGGACATATTTGTACTCTGTTTTGGTGTGTATCTTTTGAAAGATGGGACGATGGTCTTTGGGACTTTTAGCAGATGTTTTGATCATTTTATGTTCACAGCAGAAGAGCTGCAAATGGGAAGAAAAGTCAACAAAACTTGTCAGAAAGTAGTAAAGAACTAGTGGGGGGTTGCTAGAAAGCAGTATTGGCACAGTTTGTCTTGCAGGGACATGATTTTCTATCCAAAATGAAAGTACAGTGGTACTAGAAATACACAAGTGAATTTTGGTGTATGTTCTGAGCATCACTAAGATGACTTCCTTTGAACACTGTCACTCTTACTTTTGCTGCCAGTGCTATTTTCCTCCAAAGACATCAATTATTTGAGAAGGTACAAACTGGTTATTCAGTATAGCAGAAATGACCTGCAAGATGGGAAAAGTTACTTCTCTTGCAGAAGCAAAGAATGGGGAATATTACATGCCTCCTGGTTTTCTCTGTAAAATGAGAATTGAAACAGGCTGGAAGGCCACAAGCTATTATTGTAAGTCAAGATAAGGTCACTGTGATAATTTCCTAAAATTCTTTTGATCTTTCCCAGGTTACAGTCAGGTCTTTAAAAATAATAATTTTATTTTTCTAAAAAGCCATCTTGCTTTTCTGCAGCCACTCCTAGACACAGAATAACAGGAGAGACATTTGTAGCCTTCTCTTTGGTGATATTTCAACTTTTTGTGGATTCTATTAGTTGTTGGCTTTTTCTGAAATTCTAAGTATTTAGAATTTCTCTTTCTCTTGTCAGTGCCTAAATGGCAGTCTTGAAAGTAAACTTCCAGAAGGAAGGGGTGACTGCAAAAATAGCACTGTAGACACAAATAAAACTGTCTTTACAGGTGCAACACCAGAGCAGTGCTTACTGATTGGCATCACTTGCATATATTCTCCTCCACTGTGGGTATGGCACAAAGTAACTCACAAAAGATTTAAAAAGTTTTTTTTATGTATAAGTCTTAAGAGCATTAAATTGAACGAAGTTATAAAGTTAAACGGATCAAATATCCTGCAAATGGATGAGATGCCTGTGTACACAGGGTTGTTTTTTGGGCTTCTTGAGCAGGGAGTTGATGCAGTTTTTTGGTTTCTGAAAAGACAGTGAAGAACAGATCTACAGGAGATGCTCTGTGATAACAGGAGTGTCACCTGTACGTGTCTCATGCAGATTAAAAAATGCACAGAATTCTGGATAACTGACCAAAGATCTCTTGCTTTCTGACTGCATACCTAAGGAAGGGATTTAGTACCACAGCGAAGATTGCTGTAAACTGGAAGTCGATGGGAAATCTTTGCATGTCTCAGGTCGGCACAGCTGTGTTGACAAAACCTGGTAACACAGGCCTGGCTCCAGTCAGGTCTAAGCTGATACAACCCCAGAGCTGCTGGAGTGTTACAGTTGACCGAGACTTGGACTATGTAGCTCTTCAGCTCCTTAAGCAACTCCTTGGAGTAACTAAGTATGGTAGAGGAACCTGTTTTTATGTCTAGTCCAAGTCCTGTGAGCTCTGTGATTTAACTCTTCAATAAGATATATTGGGAGGGGAAGAAGAGAAGCAAGCTGACATACAGAGTCTGAATGGAAGCATTGATCTGAGAAGGATTTGTCAAATAAGAGTTTGCTGGGTGTGCAAAGTAGTGCTGAACTTGATGCTTTATGGACAGAAAGCACAGTAATAGTATATAAAATGAAAACCTTAATTTGGTTATAGCTGGATTTTGGATCTTACCACTGTTACCACAAGTTTTCATTAGTTCTATTCAGAAATAATTCTTTTGCACACTGAGAACGTGTATTGTTTTCCAGGCAGCTTCCACTGTGGAGCAGAGAAGAGAAATTCACATTCTTTCTTTGATTTCTAGCCCTGTGAAGGTAACTTTGATAGGAGCAGTTCTTTTCACCCTGCAACACAGACAGTACTTGCCAATAGCAAGACACAACCTTGTGTTTTTATACACCATCTTTCTTGTTGTCTTCAAGGTAAGAATTCGAAAGTGTTGCTAGTAACCAAATAACAGAAAATACTTTATTTAATTGTTAGGATGTATGCTTCTGGATGGGAAGGCCAGCTCCTGCTGAAGTCATGTGTTTAGTGTTGAGCAGAACAGAAGACCTGTTCTGTTACTGATGCTGTTCAATGTATAGCGGGGACAGGGAGGAAAAGAAAAAAAATCAGGAATTTTGGCACTCAGTATTTGATATTCCAGGCTTGTATGTCCATAATCTCAAACAAAGCTTATGCTTGTAGAAAGCAGCTCCCCTGTTCTCTGTCTTTTGTGTGTACCTGTGCAGTCACCAGTGGGTTTGTAAAACAAGCTAGCTGGATTCTCATCTGGTTTAAAGTGGTCACAAAATAAGTGTTTGGGTGGGAAGGGAAAGCATACCAAAACTGCTTTGAAGTAGCTGTAACTATTTTGTAATAAAAAAGACACAACTGAAGTCTTCAGTTCCTCCAGTCTTGTTAATTTCCAGGATGATGCCTTTCTTCTGGATTACTGGTTTATAAGGAAATATAATCTCTGTTAGCAGATATCTGGCAATTTTAAGAGCTTCAGAGCTGCTGTTGAACAGACCAGAGAATGTGTGGAAGGGTGGTTGCCAGTCTCCTTTCTGTGAAGGAGCTGACAAGTTAAATTCTGCAGAAGTTACTTCAGGGAGCCAAGACTTGAAGCTTATGTTCTTGATTCTCCATCTGAACTGATAAAGGCATTGTTGAACTGTGGATGCTGGGAATGGAGAAGGAAATGGATGTTATTCTGGAAGTGAGAAATTGCAGGTGTCCACAGAAGCTGGCTGTCAGGCTACACTGAAGTAACTAAATCTGATGGTTGTACTGACAGTCAGGAGCTCGAGCACCCACTTAACTAATTAAGTAATAAAATAGCAGTGTATCTGGCATAGTCCTTTTGTACTGTCTTTTAGAAACTTGTCATGTCTCTGAAAGCTGTAGAAACTGTTACAATATAAACTTGTCCAGTACCCGGATCTAAAAACCATTTTTTTCAATCCTGATCGCAAGGTATGTATCCTAACGGATGCCCGCCTAAATCTCTGAACTTTATGGAATGAGTATGGCTGTCTGGAATCCTAATTAAAGTCTGGTTATGCACCTATACATTCAGGTCCTTACTCGTTCTAGTCTTTCAATTTAAATGGAAAGAAGCCTCTCTGTTTACAGTTTTTCAGTTTGAACAAGGCACAAAACTTACACATAAAAGTTGCTCTTCTTATTTTATGTAGTTGTATAAAATGTGATTTACTCTCAGGATGGTTAATCCTATGGAGAGTTTTTTTGTGCACATTGTTTGTGTATAGCTCATAGAATCATAGAGTCATACAATGTTAAGGGCTAGAAGGGACCTCAAGGATCATCCAGTGCCATCCCCCTGGCATGGGCAGAGACATCTTCTACTAGGCCAGGTTTGTCAAGGCTTTATCCTACCTGGTCTTGAACATTGCCACGGTTGGGGTATGTACAACATCTCAGGGCAACCTGTATCTCACCACCCTCACAGTAAAGAATTTCTTCCTAGTATCCAGCTAAAATTTCCCCTCTTGCAATTTGAACCCATTGCCCCTTGTCCTGTTGCTACAGTTCCTGATGAAGAATCCCTCTCTGGCCTCCTTGCAGATCCCCTTCATAGCTGTGTGAAGAGTGTTGGTCGGAAAGAAAAGCATTCTTTGACCAATTTCAGCTAAAATGAGCAGACTTCTGTTGGTGGTGGCACAGCCTCATCCTTGTGTAGAAACTTAAAAATGCCATACACCCCTTCAGCTTTGAACTTGTTTAGCTGTGAAGCCATCACAACTTTTATTGTAACTTGATCCTTGTTCTTCGTAGGTAAAAATGATGTTGACAAGATGTGCAACTTCTCCACTTGCTCCCTTTGAGGCCGCAGTGGGCCAAATGCTTTTTGGCTCACCAAAGACACCTTCCAAAGTGAAGGGTGAAGGTGCCACATCTTCCAACGGCTCTTCAGTCTGTGACCAGCCTTCTGAGCAGCACCATGAGGCTGCTAAGAAAAAACAAGCAAAGAAAACAGATTAAGTGACTTTAAAATCCTTGCGATGGCCATGACCGTTGAAGATGCTTGTCTTCCAGGTTAGGCTGGCTGAGAAGTTTCTCGAAGGAAATGAGAACAGAGCTGTGTTGTGGTTTGCCTTTTTGGGATGGCTTATGTCAGCTACGTGTAAATGCACATGTTGGATTTGTGAGTTAAAACTACGAATTTTTATAGTGGTTAAAAGTTTACTAATTTTTGTATTTATGATAACTTCAAATGCTTATATGTTAAGAAGATAGTTTCAAAAATGTGACAATCGTATTTGTTATTTTTCTCCCACTATATCACCTGTTTCACGTCTTCCTATCCCCCAGTTCTTATGTTTCATTTTGATAACACTGATTTGTACTGTCAGGTGTTCACTGTAGCATATCTCAAATAAGAAAGTCATTAAGTAAGGCTTAATCACATTGCACTGTGTAAAACCATAAAAAGGTACCGAATTAATGCCTTTAACTAGAAAAGTAACTGAATTATTGTTGTAATTCACATTGCACTGGTATAGATTTTCTTCATTTCTTGAAGTAAATATTTTTAAATATTTTTAAATTTTTTAAACGAGAGTAAATTATCTGGCACTTACAAAAAAATCTTTACAGTTAGCAAGTAGGAACATATCGATATTTTTGTTGTTGGCTTACTTAGACTCTTTATTTGGAAGCATTTGAGATGTAGGTGTTTTTCACTGGTGTTTTACAAGTGGTTTGTAATTATCTTTTGGTTCATCTGGGTCTAGATATTCTTTGCCTGCATTTTTTTTCCAAGCATATGCACTTATTTCTTTTCAAAGACAAACTTCATTAGGAGGAAGAATACTAGACAGCACATTTACCTTGTTTAGTCAGCACCCTGAGCTGCAAGACAGGGATGGGAGCAGAATGTTGCCCTCATAATCCACGAGGGAATGGTCAGTGAGCTGCTCGACCACCTGGACACTCCCAAGTGGTGGGATGGGATCCACCCAGGGGTGCTGAGGGATCTGGCAGAGAGCTCGCTGAGCCACCTCCAATCATTTACCAGCAGTCCAGGCAAACTGGGGAGTTCCCAGTTAACTGGGGGTTGGCAAATGTGACACACATCCACAGGAATGGTCCGAAGGAGGATCCAGGGAATGAGAGGCCTGTCGCCTGCCCTCAGCGCCAGGGAGGACGTGGAGCAGATCCCCCTGAGTGCCATCAGCAGCAGGTACAGGACACCCAGGGCATCAGGCCCAGCCAGCCTGGGCTTAGGAGAGGCAGGTCCTGCCTGGCCAGCCTGACCTCCTCCTGTGCCAAGGTGACCTGCTCAGGGCTGAGGGAAGGGCTGTGGATGTGTCTGCCTGGATTCACAAAGCCCGTGGCACCTCCTCCCACAGCATCTCCTGCAGAAACTGGCTGCTCGTGGCCAGGGCCCCGTTCTGGGGTGAAGAGCTGGCTGAGGGCAGGGCCGGCAGTGCTGGGGAATGGAGGGACACCCAGCTGGGCCGGGCAGCAGTGGGGCTCCCCTGGGATCAGTGCTGGGCCAGGCCTGTTCAACATCTTCATCCAAGGTCTGCAGGGGGGATGGAGGCCCCTCAGCCAGTTTGTGACAGCACCAGGCTGGGGGAGTGTGGATGTGCTGGGGGCAGGAGGGCTCTGCACAGGCTCTGCACAGGCTGGATCCATGGCATGAGGCCATGGGGTGAGGTACAACCAGGGGCAGTGCTGGGCCCTGCCCTCGGGTCACAACAACCCCCTGCAGCTCCAGGCTGGGGAAAAGGGGCTGGAAGGCTGGAAAAGGGGCTGGGGGTGCTGGTGGCAGCAGCTGGACACGAGCCCAGGGTGCCCAGGTGGCCAGAAGGCCGATGGCCCCGGGCTGTGCCAGCCGTGGTGTGGCAGCAGCAGCAGGGCAGGGACCGTCCCTGTGCCGGCCCTGCTGAGGCCACACCTCGAGTGCTGTGTTCACTTCTGGGCCCCTCACAACGTGAAAGACCAACAAGTTCAGAGAAGGGAACAGAACTGGGGAAGGGGCTGGAGCCCCAGGAGCGGCTGAGGGAGCTGGAAAGGGGCTCAGCCTGGAGCAAAGGAGGCTCAGGGTGACCTTGTGGCTCTGCACAACTCCCTGACAGGAGGGGACAGCTGGGGGGGTCGGGCTCTGCTCCCAGGGAACAAGGGACAGGATGAGAGGGAACTGCCTCAAGCTGTGCTGGAGGAGGTTTAGTTTGGAAATTAGGAAGAATTTCTTCACAGAAAGGGTGAAAAGCATTAGAACAGGCTGTCCAGGGAGGTGATGGAATAAACATCCTTGGAGGGATTTAAAAGGACATGTAGATGTTGCACATGGGGATATGGTTTAGAGTTGGCCTTAGCCATGCTGGGTTGATGCTTGACTTGGTGATCTTAAAGGTCTATTCCTACCTAAACCACTCTTTAATGTAGAAGCACTGAAAGTTTTTATTAGCGTTTGCTGAAATCTTGATGCTTTCCGCTTGTGTCTTTTTTTGCTCAAGATGTGAAGCAGTTCTAAGTGGCATACACTTCATAACTGAGAACTTTGGCATTTTAGAGATGCTACAATACATAAGAATAGAATCTTTTCAGGGGAATCTTTTCATTGATGTGCCAATTTTTAGAATAAACTATTTTTATAAAATTAGACTACTTTCTTCAGAGAGTAGTGCTTTGAAGAATATTGTCCAGCAAAGAGGGGTTAGGTTAATCTTTGTGCAGGGATGCCAGAGAGAATGTGGAGGGAGATCTGATCTGAAAAGACAAAGTTCTAGTTCCAGGTACATCTCTAAATTTAGAAAAGCTGTCACCAATGCTGTGCTTAGAGAAAAGAAAAATAAAAGTACCAAAGAAATTTCTTGTGCCTGTCTAGTCACATTTTCATGGTAATGACCAAAAGCATTGAACTCAGTTTGAAATCCAACTTCATTGCAAATGTGCTGTACCTTGAAAGCTATAATTACTATTTTCTTTAACACTGAAGAATTAAAACAAAACACCCCAAACTCTTTGGACAAAGTAGCAGTCATATTCCTTACATATTGCACTGAAACTTAGTGTTCAGTTATAAATGCTTGGAGTATTCACTTGGAGTCTCATTTTTTTGTAGCTTGATGTCATGGATTAACTTGAAGCTGCCAATTAACTAGTTAACAATCAGCTAGTTATCAAGCAACACCAGCACATGCTGCCTGTCCACGGTTTTTTAAAGTTGTGGATTTTTTTTCTGAATAGGTGTAATTTTGTATTCTAGATCACATGAACCATACAGAACGGGATTGTGGTATGGAACCGTGTTGCACATCTGTGAAATTCTGCTTGAAAACTGGTTATTCCTAGCCCAAGTAAATGTGAAAATATGCTTAGACTAAGTCTTTAACAAGTTTACAATTAGAGTGAGAAGTATATTGTTTTGTATTAATTTTCAGAGTTAAAGACAATATTAAAATTTTTAAAAAAATGTCTTCTTGTCTGAACACTTTAAAAGTAATACACAACACACAAAAAAACTATTTTGTTGTGAAACAGAACACAAGATATCCTGACAGAAATCCTCTTTTAAGCACCATGAAAACAAAACTTTGTGTTTAAAGGTATCACAGACTGCTGAAGGATGGGTGCTCAAAAGAGCTGCCTGCTGAATAGCTACATGCAGATGTTCTGAGGACTACATTTTATAACACAGAAAAAGACAACCAGTTGCTCAGGGTTTAACCTGAGTTCTGTAGGAGACTTTAATACAATGTGTCCAGGATGACTTAAATAAGCAATTCCCAGCTTTTGTGCTGATAGTTCTCCATCTCTGGTAAACTTCTCTGTGTGAGAATTTTGCTAACAATTTCTTATAACTGTTCTGGTAGAGTGTGTCAGATTCAGCACGGTTGCACACATGAACTAGTCGGCTGTATCTAATTTTGTCATTAACCTGGTAAAATTAGAAGAAGCTGCCTTGTGCCAATATAAACTTAAGTCATTCAGAAATTGCTTTATCGGCTCAATTCTTGGACCAGAAGGGCATATTCCTGATTAATCTGATTGCTGTTGTGAGTAACTTCTCTTAAGTACACCCAGTTTCTGCAAAAAGGAATACCTTAAAATTTGCTTCAGGAGCAGAACAGAAGTTTCTTTAGACAATAAATACTATTCGCTTTCCTCTTCTGTTTTTTCTCCATTTCATTTTATTGGAAAAAAAAAAAGTGGAGATAGGAGGATGTCACACAAAAGCACTACCATCATCTGAAACGTGATTCTTCAGTGTATTGTTAGGCAAGACACAGTTGTTCAAGAATTCCAAACATCTGTCTTCTGTAGGAATCAGAACCTGCTCGGCATAAGGGGAGTGCTGAAATCCAGCATCTTCCACCAGTCTAGACAGTGAATGCAAGATTTACTCAGAGTGAATACTCTTAATTTATAAGGTGAATCCTCATTTCTAAGGTCTAAGTGAAGTCTTAAAATGAATAGCAACAGAGAAACAGCATTTGACGCCAAGATGAGAATCAAAAATGTGTTGTAAATAGTAATTTGCATTTGTTCTGATAAAACTGCTCTGTTAAGCAATCAAAAGCCTTTTGTGAAATGTGTGAAATTGTTCAGCAAGGAATAGACAGTAATATGAAGGCTGACAGAGAAATACATTAATATTCCCAGGCAAGAATAGCCTATTGCACACTGATCTGCCAGTGGGCTTTATCTACAGTCAGGAAGTAGAATGTGGTGATCAAAATGACATCCCAAATAAAAACTGCTGCAATCTAGAGCGATAAATAGTTCATGCACAGCAACCTGCAGCTGGGTTGCACCACCCCTGGTGTCGATAATTGCTGGTGGGTGAGAGGCTGGACATGACCCAGCCGTGTTCTCTGGCAGCCCAGAAAGCCAAACATGTCCTGAGCTCATCCCACAGCATGGGCAGCAAGGGAGGAGGGATTCTGCCCCTCTGCCCTGCTCAGGTGAGACCCCACCTGCAGAGCTGTGGGATCCCCAGTGCAGGAAAGACATGGACCTGTTGGAATGAGTCACAAAAGCGATTAAAGGGCTGGAGCACCTCTCCTACGGAGGCAGGCTGAGAGAATTGGGGCCAAAGGCTCATAGCAGCCTTCCAGTACCTAAAGGGGGCTTATAAGAAAGATGGGAACAGCCATTTTATCAGGGCTGTAGTGACAGGACAAGGGGTAATGTTTTGAAGCTGAAGAACGCTTGAATCAGATAATATAATGAAGAAATTATGATGGGGGTGGTGAAACACTGAAGCAGGTTGCCCAGAGAGGTGGTAGATGCCCCATCCCTGGAAACCTTCAAGATCAGGTTGGATGAGGTGCTGATCTAGTCAAAAATGTCCCTGCTTATTGCATGTGGGTTGGACTAGATGCCCTTTAAAGGTCCCTTCCAACCCAAACTACTCTGTTGATTCTTTGATTCCATGAAAAAAGGTTTCTTCAATGATGAAGCATGTTGTCAGGAGGGTTGAGGCAGCCTTACTGATCCTGGAAGCTGATACTGCCAGTGTCATGTAGTTCTTATGAAAGGAACTAAAGGGCAAAAAAGGAAGAAACATGCATCTAGAAGAAAGAAACGTGTGTCTAATTTGTTGTCTTTGGCTGAAATTTTATCAAGCTCTCTGGCACATTTTTCCACAGTAAATTAGATACAAATTTTTCTAGTGGTAGTCATTTCAATCAGGGTCACCTTTAGTTTGGTCAAATTCTCTCCTCCCCCTTAAAAGAAGACTGTTATCAGACAGTTGAATGTCAAGGCTAGATGAGATGGTTTTGGTTTTTAAGTTGGACTTTTTCATGGCCAAATTTGGAATAAAACTACTGGAAGATACTTTGATCTAAAGCTTTTTGGCACACATTCTGTTTTCTGAAAATAATACCCATTTATGGTCCTGGGGTGTTTAGGAATTACGTGGAAGTATTTTTGTGTGTCTTTCAGTGGAATTTGAGAATACCTTTAAGGCACTTCATAAGTAGATTACACTGAGCAAGATGAAAACGCAAACTTACGTGGTTCTGTTGTCATAGCAGAATGTCAGAAAAATGCAAGGTGAAGAAATTAGTTTTATACTGAAGACGGCACAGTTTCATGGCAACTGCTTTGTCACATGAGTGACTTCTGCAGTTCAAATGTTGTTTGTGTGAAAACTTTGCTCTTTTTACTTACCTGCCACCCATCATGCACCAAAGCCTGGTTCTGACTCTCCCAAAGTGAGCTGTTTTCCTGCAAAGGAGGCAGTTGTTCTCAGGTGTTTGCTTTCTAGCTCCTGCAGGCTTAAAACAGCAGGAGAGAGAGAGGCTGAGTGCTTTACTTGAAATTTTCAAGCTGAGCTGAGGGAAAGAGCAGGGCGTGGGAGCGAGACCCATCTCTGGGCAGCTGGGGCACGTTCTTTGGCTGCAGTCCAATTACCCAAAGTATTTTTAGTCGCCTTTAGTTCAGTATAGCAGGTGAATGTTAAGGAAAACTCTCCTGTCTGATCATTCAGATGCTTCTCTGGGAGTCACACTCGTTCTACCTGAGACTTTTAAACTGCTGGGACTGAAGCCGCGTTGGAATTTGGAATCAAATAACTAATGTTCCAATAATTTGGGTATCATCCCCTGCAACTAGTACACATGTGCTTTTTATTTATTCTGGACGTTATGAATTAAAAATGTTCAGGATCAGGTTGGATTCTTCTGAATCCATCTCTCCAAAGTATGATCCAGATGTCCTGTAGCTGGCTGGTGTTTAAAACTGTCTTGCCAAACAAATGGTTCCTTAGAAATCGAATGTGTTGATGATTTTTTCCTTCCCTTATCATTACCTAAATCTCCTGCTTATATCAGACTGAAGTTTTGTTTGAGTAAGTTTGGCAGGAGTTGGATCATAACTGAGTTTAGAAGAAGCTGGAACACAAAGGCTGTTAAAAAAACAAAGCTTCAAGGCTGGTGTCTATTAGGTAAGAAGACACAGATGCCAAATGCTAAAGAGTTTACCAACATCCAATAAAAAATTTGTGCTAATACTTTGGGAAAGCAGTGAATTTTCAGAAAACAAACCCAGGCATTGCTATTGGGAGTATCCACTGCATACAGACACAGGAACCAAGTTTCCAAATTGTGCATTGCTGTGATGGTGGTCTTGTCCTCAAATGCAAACGGAATGGAGCACAAGGTAAATGAGCTTCAGACCAAGCTGAAGCAAGAGCACAAGGAGTCAGGAGAAAGTGGAGTAACTCCTGGGAATGCTATGCAGCATCTTACTACACGTTACAGCAAGAGGAGGGAACCCAGACTGTTGTCAGAAATTAACTAGGAATATGGTTCTAACACCAGTACAGCCTTATTGTTGCTGACCTGAGAGATGACATGCTGAATTCCTGAGTCTGTACCTGGTCTGTGTGGATGTCTATGAAATCAGAGCATCAATGCTGTAAGGAAAAGCAATGATTAAAAAGGTCAAGCTGGGCAAGGCCCCTGGGGATACGTTTGCAGCATGAACTACAGGAATGTGACCAGGCATTTCAAGTTACTAATGGGAATGTCCTTGTGATACCTTTAAACAGTGCTGATTTTTAATTTTTTTTTTACCCAGGGTGAAATGATGTGAAGAAGAATGGGGTCTGAGCACTTCATTAATGCCAGAAAAAAAAAATTGAGGGTGTTGAAAATGATACTCCTGGTAAAATGCATCCTGGCTTCTAGGCATGCAGTAAAGTAGTCACGTCAGGCAGCACAGAATTTAACAACCCCTAGTGTGGGCTTCTTACTGCTCATCCAGGGGTATCAGACCAGTGAACCTACTAGATCTTCTTTATTCTGAAAGGAAGGAAAAAGAAAACTGATGAAAGTTATGGGTTGGCTTTGGCACAGAGAGTGACTGACTCAGTAAGTCAAGACTGCTGGCTCAAGACTAGCAGAAGAGAGAGGAGAGCACTGCCCATCACAAAGTCTGTAAAATCAGCTCGACCCTGATGCATGTGGAATGATTTCTGCATAGTACAGCAATTTGAAGTGAAACTGGTAAGTAATGGACCCTGAGCAAACACACAAACAAACAAACAAAAGCCACTTAAGTTGCACAATGTATAATTAAGCTGTGGAACTCACTGCCTGCGGTAGAAGTGTTAGAAATGGAAAGCAGTTGGATACCAGTTCTGACTCGGGCAGGCCTCGCAGAGTTTTGTCAGATGGTGGGAGAGTATTTTTAGAGAATCACAGAACGGCTGGGCCTGGAAGGGACCTCTGTACATCACCCAGTCCAACCCCCTGCCAAAGCAGGGTCACCTGGAGCAGGTGGGGTTGGAATATCTCTGGAGGGGGAGACTCCATGCCCTTCCTGGGCAGCTGTCCCAGTGCTCTGCCACCCTCCATGGAAAGAAATTACTCCTCATGTTGAGTGGAACCTCTTCTCTTTTAGTTTATGGCCATATGAGTGCATTGACCTGTTCTCCAGTATTTTCTTGGCAGACCCTGTCACCCAGGGAAAGGCGCTGACAGTCTTTTTGGGAAATTACAGGGATCAGCAGATCTGGAGCATGGAGGATTGGCTTCACCCTACAAAACCCACCTTCCATGACAATAGCATCTTCCCTACCAGGAAAACAAAAGGCTCCTGGGCTGGAGAGGCTGTTGGGCTGATGCTATGTTGCAGCAGCAGTTTTTATATTTGCTTCTGAAAGGTGGGCACTTGTTTTGTTATTGTGTCCTCTCTTAAGAAACAAAAGTCCTTCTCTTACCTCTGTGCAGTTGTGCAGTTCATTATTTGTAGAATGCTTTCAGGAGGCCAGATGAAAGGGAATTTTAGATGCATTAATTATTAGTGTTAAGCACAGCTGCTTTGTCTGAGGGCTTTCTTCCAGCTCAAAATGGGTTTGACTGCAAGGAAACATTTTTCCAAGAAGACTACATTGGTTTTAAGTCTGGGAAGCAGAGAAAGCAAATAAAGCTATTTTGTTTAAAAAAAAAAATTCAAGGGTGAAAATTATTTCCTCCCTTATTTTAATTAGAAGTATTATTCTTTATGAAAAACTGTTGTTTAATTCATCGTGGGAAAATGGTCAAACACTTTAACAAAATGAATAGTTTTTTGAAAAAGTAATTTCCTCAGTTACTTTCAATACATTTGCTTAGGTATTGACAGAAAATGTTCCTGGAAGCTGTCATCTCATTCAGAAAGCAGACTTTGAGTTTAATGAAAGGTTTCAGCAAATATCTGCTCTGTATGTAAAAAGCGCCCACTTTTTTTTATCTCCCAAGACAAAATTTTTCTTTAAGTCTCATCATACTACAGTTAGAATTTTTTTGTGGTGATACAGGGTTTTAAAAGCTTGGATGGTAGGGAAAGAAATTCTTATCCATCAGGTTGTGGTCATGTGCTAATATTACTGATTACTTGTTTTGCTGTTTAGGTTGCAGATAAGAGTTTTATTTCTATACTCTGGTCATAAAAGAGGTTTTGTTATTTTCTGATGTTAGCCACGTTAAAACAAACATTGTCCTCCTGTTGAAGGGCCTCAAAAGGCTTCAGTCTGAAAAAAAAGGAATGGTTTAGTCTTATTTACAGCAGTCGCATCCTTTTTCCCTTCCAATGTTAAACTGATGCTAAAAGTACCTGTTTAAGCCTATCACATAAGTGCTATTAATAGGGAGAGGGTATTGATTTTTTAAAAAATTTGTAGGAACTTATGCTATTGAGCTCATCATTTTGTAAGAATAGGGCATCTCAAGCAAGTGAGGAAAGCCACTTTGTTTATCTGGCTTGTGCTTGGTGTTACGGAAACATAGACACTCTTGAGAAAAAAAAAAGCAGTACAGGAAGCATTGAAACGGGCACGGGTGCAGTGCTAAGCTTCTGCTTCAGCAACCAGAAGGAAGACCAGCAGAGAAATTTTCTTATTCTTTGGTCCTTGGTGCCCCACTTAAGGGTATTACCTGGTGGTTCTCGACTCTGTGACTTGTGTGAGAGGAAAAGCTGTAAAACCTGGTAAACATCTTCCTTGAAGTCACAGCTGGGAGCTGTGTTTAGCATTAGCTGAGCACAAGGTTGGCCTGGATATGGACAGTGAAAAGCCATGGATCACTCTGCACTGCTCTCTTGGATCTAATTTAGAGCACCTTACCTTTTGTTGCATTTGTCTTGTAATGTTTACCAAATCTGTGAAGGTTGGACTATGCAGTTGGACCTCATAATCTTAAAGGTCTTTTCCAACCTAAATGATTCTAAAAGAGTAAAAACCTCTCCTTTACTTGCTTGGTGTCATTTTGCTTCATGTTATTGTGACTGGAGGGTGAGTGTGCAGATGTTTTCACACAGCCCATAAATGCAGGACAGTTCAGCAGAGGGCTTAGTTGAGCTTTTTAACTTGTTTGTCCACAAAGAGGGTGGGTCGGGCACTCCAAGGTAACCTGTGAAACGGCCTGAACGCTGTTGTTGTCTGGAGAGCTTGACGTGAACAGTTCTGCCATCTGCCAGAACCCTTTGCCAAATTAATTACAGATCAACTGTGAGAAAGTTTGAATGACCATTGCCAACCACGGTGGCATTCCCCTAGCGAAAATATTGTCCCCATGTGCCCCAAAAACATTTAAGGTGTGCTGTAAGTAGGAAGATTGGAAAATGCAGATCCTGTTTCCAGCTCTCTGTGTTTAGTCACTGGCAGTGCATTGAAGGCTCTAGATGCATCTATGCTCGTTTAAAGCTTTGGCCTGAGCACTTAACAGAGGATGCTTGGAAAGATTCTGAACACATTTAATATTTCATCCCCCTTGGGTGTGCAAATTTCCAAAGCTGCTGTGATAATCTTGGCCTGGAGATCCAGACAAGGAGCATATTGTCTGCGGGACTGTGTGTCCTTGGCTCACCACCAGGTGAGAAGAGGTGCTGGGTTCTGGGTTTGCATGTGCCTCTGCTTTTAGGAACAATTTGGGCAAGTGGAAGAACAGTTCTGCAGAGCCATTACAGTCTCTTCTGTGCATGATGTTTGGGCACATTTTAAAGCCTTTATTTCCTCAGCCATGAAATCTTCTTTGAGTGGTTGCATTCCGTCTTGTAAGTACTCTAGTCAGGGCTTTTCCAACATGTGTTTACAAGCCTCTGTGGGTGTGCTTGCTTGCCATAGTAATTCCTGGCTACATTTTATTGTGAATGTCTTGATTCCTCAAAGGGTTTGGAGAGAGGAGAGGCATTCCAAGTGGGAAATGACATCCACAATTCCCAGTGGCATGGACCAAAGCCAAATGCCTAAGACTTCTTCAGAAAGTCTTCCTTTTTGTAAGGAATGTGCATTCTTTATATTTTCTCTGTTCGTAATAAAGTTGTGCTACTTCCATCAACATATACAACTGTTCTCATTTTACCCTTTCTCTCTGCTCACTGTCATTACCCAAAAGAGTCTTTAACCAGAAAAAATAGATTAAACTAGCCTCCTCCATTTTTATGTGCACCTTCCTAGTTGAATGTGTTTGAGCCGATGAGCTATCACTTGTTGAGTCATGGCAAACCCTTTGTCCACATTATGACTAGTAGATATTTAATTGCCTGCTGAATTAAATTGTTCCTTCCACCTTCCCATGGTTATTTTCCCTTATCTCCTTTGACATTCACATTACAAAGTAACAATGCTGTAATTATTTTGAAAAGAATGAAATTACTTTTCCTGTGAGACATTCAATCCTGGTAGCTCTAACAAGGTAGAACTGTTGGGTGGCAAGGCAAGAGTGTCACCCTGCAAAATAGGAAAGAAAGGCACGAAGGGAATCACACACATTATTTAAGGAGGGAGAGGTCATCTTGATGTTGACTGAGACAGATGTGAACCTGAAGATCACTGCAGAGTAGGAGCATATGGGTTTGTGTGCTGTGGTCAAGATCCTGATGAAAGAGACCCAAGAGTGAGTCAATTACCCAGTGTGGAAAATATTACATCAGCACACCAACATTTGTAATCCATAATTAGGACAGCGTGGACCAGAGTGTGGGAAGTGTTATCCACGGAGCAGTATTCCACCTGCAGTGACCAACTCTTGTCTTCCCATGCTCACCTCCACAGTGGAGCATTCCCAGCATTCCTGAGGAGCTGAAGTTATGAATGCCAAGGTGTTGATTTTGCTGAGAAGCTCAACAGGTCATACACAGGAAATATGTAAGGCCCGTGAGGGGAGATGCTGAGCTTGGGGTGGTGGAGAACACCACCAAGCTGCTGTCTTCATTTTGGGGGGCGATCTCCATTCTTGTCTCTGCAGTTATCGTAGTCCCAATATCCTGATGCCTCAAGGGGAAGAAGACTCTTGGTTCCTCGTCTGAGCACAGTGTTTCTCCTTGTGAATTCTGTGTCCCTGGGCTCTCTGCGCACACAGCCCTGGATGATGACCTTTACATTTCATGTTTGAAAATACGGTAGAAAAAACTTACTGCTTTGGACTTTTTCAAGGTTCTCACCTGTTCTGCCTTGCTACTGTTTTCTGCCGCCATCTGGGGTTTTCCTAGGGTGTTCCCAGGGCAAAATGAAGGTATTGGTCCAGTAACTTTCAGCCTTGGCTTACGGGCAGAAGTCCTGATTAAGCAATGTACTCTGAGCAGCATCACGGTATCCCTATCAGCCCTGGAAGCAGAGGGCTTGGCTGAGCTTTTTAACTTCTCTGTCCACAAAGCAGTGGCAAAGGGCGTTGCAAACAAGTGGTGGCGGCTGTTCACAAAGCAAGAAGTATTCCAGGTTTAGGGTGGGGTGTGAGGTGCATCCCAGCAGGTTTTGCCCCAATAACTTCTAAACGCGGCAGCCCTCGTGCTGCTGAAGCACGTCCATCGCAATGTCCGCGTGTCGCACCCCGGGGTTTGCAGCTGCTCAGGTGTCTCTCATCTGCCACACCTGCCCAGCCCCGCTTCTGCACAGCCCGGGGGACATCTGGTGGCGAAAGCTGTCCTGGCATCCCGCACGGAATCCCGCACGGAATTCGGGACGCGGGAGCTCCAGGCAGCACGGCAGTAAGAGCTCACATGGTCACCCACCCAGCGAGCGAAGGTTTAACCCAAAACTATGCAGGTAACTAGTCCAGCTTGACCAGCTGACTCATCGTGTGCGTGCACTTTTGCCATACACAAATGCTGCCGCCCTGGTTTGGAAAGCAAATGGGTTATGTTCAGGCTCACTTAGATGCAACCAGAAGATGCTTTTTGTCCATGCCTGAAACGGCCATGGGATCTATTAATATATTGTAGAATTTATTATTTTGGTAAAAGTACATAGTCATTTTTAATTTGTTTGCCGGAACAAATAAACAGTATTTGCTTTGAAGGGTCTGGGCTAGTTCAACTGGCTGATGACCCAGTCCAAAAGCTGACAGATTATTCTTTTCTTTTCCAAAGCTAGGAAAATGTGATGATCAAACATCATGCAGGTCCCTTTTCTGAAGAACAAAAGCCTTGTATTTCACCTCCTGCATGTAAGTTGTTACACAAGTACAAAATAGTTAAGTTGAAAACCATCAACAGTAATATAGATATAGTAATATAGCAGTTGATCTGCATGTTTAACTCTTGCTTTCAAAGAAGAGGTTTGCATTAGAATTGAGACCCATATAATTTAAATTACCTGTAAATTACATATAATTTAAGCTTCCTGCAAATTACAATTTATCTTTCACATAGCAGCTTTGCTAACTGAAATACAGTCAACCTGTCCCCAGCCATATATGCATGGAAAAGTTCTGTTTCTTTCACTGAAATTGGGTGGAGGATAGAAATCTGCACTATCAGAACTATTTGCAGCATAGCCAGAGATCAGAGACGCTTTACAGTGCAAGAATGAAGTCTTTGGAACAATCCCCCACAGCACATTTTCAACACGAGTCTCCTCCTGACAATGAGTATCTGGGTCTTAAAACGGCCTGTCTCCAGTAACCATTGTCCATCCCTGAAACTGGCAATATTCTACAATAAACAGTCGCCTTCTCTGTGCCTTCCTGGATGGATATAAAATTCGCCACGGCTGAAGTCTGTCTTTTGGGAAGTTCCAGAGGTAATTGTCTGGAGTTAACTTACAGGGCTCCTGTCAAAAAGAATTAGTATTTCAGCAACTCCTTGGCCAATTCCATGGCAGTACTAAAATAGCTGACTGCCTTACACATCAGCTGGCCTTGCTTAGGTGGAGCAACTCAAATGTTTTTAAAAGCAAAATAGTTATCATGCTTCCATTGCTTCCTGCAGCAAAATTCTTCTGGCCAAAAAGGTTTCAAGGGAATGAGTGTCTTTATTTTTCTCTCCATCTATCTCTCTTTATAGCTTATGAACTTTGGGAAATGTATGACAAGAAACTGGGAGAGGAATGGATTTTAGGAATTGAAGGTCAAATATTTTGTTCAAGGGAAGCCTGAGTTGTTCATGATGGAAAGGACAGCCTGATGGCAAAGCTATGTGCTGTGTTTAAGGTACACAGCTGTGAAGGGAAACTGATTAAATTCAGGATTAGATCTTCAGTGGACACAAAGGATTCTTTCTCACACACATACAGTGCTCATCTGGAGTCCAGAGCCTCTCCTGAAGCTCTTTTTGATATGAAATTCAGCAGCCTTTATGACCAGATCAAGTGTTCTTTTTCCTCATTGTTCATAACAGTAGTTGCAGTATGAGAAAATAATACTCAGCATCAGTAAGAAATATTCAACTAAGTACAATTAAAACTGTGTTCCATCATGAATTTCTTTCCCTACAACACACTTTCCCATGGTCATTTTATCCACTGATGACTGCATCCCAGCTGGAGCAGGCTGGCAAAATTAATCCGAAGTCCTTGAATTCAAGACGATTTAAATGGACAAGGGATCTTTTTCCGAGGTTATCAGTTTAAAGATGTCTGGCACTTGGCCTTCAAACTGCGAGCTGCATAATCCTTATCTTGGTAAAGTCAGCAGCGATGTCTTCACTGACTTGAGCAGAAGTGGACTTTAGATCATTACTGCTCAGCTATGATCCTTTGAATCATTTCACCCTCAACAGCATACAGCTGTGTGTCAGATGTGATTATTTCATTGCTTATTCAGGTTTTCTCTCATTTCCTTCTGCTTTTCTATTGCAAATGGTATTTCACCTTCACTGTTTCATATTCTACCAGACTTAATTTGAAATGCATTGGTCTTACAATTTTTAACATTACCCATTCCTCCTGCTCCTTGTAATTTTCAATTCCACAGTCCAGGCTGGGATGTTAAAACGTCTTTCTTAAAAGTAGGGTAGTACTTAATCTTGGAGCTCTTTGGAGGCAATGTCCAGTCACAGAATCTCAGTCTAGGTACAAGGTTGCTCAGAAATTGTATGTAGGATCTTGATTTATTTTAGGCTTTTTTTAAATAAAAAAGGTAAAAAGGAGAAAAATATTTAAGCTTCCATTATGTTTACAAATTTGCCTGAACTATTGTTTTTCAAGCTAGAGCTTTTGTTTTAAAATCATGTTTCTTCTCACTTTGAAAAAAAAAAAAAAGGTAAATCAACAAACTTGAAATATGTCCATGTTACAAGGCTCACTTCTAATTCAGCTGACAGGTCTGGGTGATCCCAAAGGGAACAGAGAAGGGTGGAAGCGTGAAAATAAACTTCTACTGCTCTTATGTCACTTTGAATTGCATGTTTTCATGAACACATTCACTTTAGGTACTGGTGGTCCTTCCTTGTTAACTTAATTTAGAGGGGGCTTTGGTTCTCTGTCACTCTCTTTGAAATGGTTTTTCATGTTTTATGCTGCAAGAGAAAAGTGTGTAGGTGCAATGTATAATATATATGTACGCATTGCGTATTTGACTCAAAAACCAAAGCCCTATAATCTTTGAATTATTTAAAATAGAGGGACAAATGATGATTTCATCTGCAGTCAGCTGGGTAGGTGGTGTCAGTAACTGACAAATTTGAACTAATGCCTGTTTATTGTGATACCTGGTATTTTTGGCAAACTACATAAACAAATATTCTGGTATTTTTCTTGGCAAACAGCATGAATACCATTCTTGCTTTATTCTCTTTGTCTCGGCAAATACTTCGTGGCAAGTGTTCATCACCAAATAAAGTGTGAGGCCACGTGCAGTGCAAAGCCCATTAGGTCACGTATTTTGTCATTCTGCTGGGCTGCAAGGTCTGCCACAAACTTGGCCGAGCTGTGCATGATGCTGACAGTATCTCCCATGCAATAGGAACCAGATATCCTTTTTCCTTTGCGCACAGAAGTGTGTACTCGACGTGGTGAGTAGTGGTGGTGTGGTACACTGCTTCTAGACTTGTTTGCCTGACCAAGACTTGTGTGCAAAAACGACACATGTAAAACTGGAATGTTTAAAATACACCCTCATTAGGACTTTTTAGGAGCATTTACACCCACTGTTGCATTCATGTGCTTTTTTCCCACCCTGCCTTTGTCCACCATCTCTCTACCTGTTGTAGCACATCTCTAATACCTTCCTCTCCCACTGCATCCCCTGCCCCACTGGTGGCTTCAGTCAGCTTAAAATACCATCCATTGCCATGAGCAATGAACTCCTCTTGGAAAGTCTCCCTGGGAAATCTGAGACTTTGGCTTCTCTGTCAGTATTTACTTCGCTGCTGATAGCTCTAGCGTGTGTCCCTCAGTTACCAGAGCAGAAGTCAAGGGGGTTTGTGCATGCTGAAGCTCCTTTTCCAGCAGTGCCCTGGGGATATGAATATCTACCTGCCTCTAAGTCTCTTTTGAAACTCCTGCTAACCGACTGACAAATGGAAGGTAGTCACTTCAGTATACCCACGGATATGACACTTGATTTTTAGAAATTACAGCGCACGGGAATTGCAGATGGGCTGCGTGCACAATGCTTCTCACTCTTGGCCTTCTAAGCATCAAGCTTAAGGAACCCCTGGTGCCCCTGATGGCTGTGGGAGTCCACACACGTACTCGGTTGTTTTTCAGCGTTTCTCAGAACTGCATGGATGTCAAATTTACTGGAATCAGTGGAAGGACTCCATCTAGCAGCATGTACCCTAATCAGTGGTGCAGCCAAGAAGTGTTTACAGACAACCCGATGGCCAGATCAATCCTGCAGTAGGTTACTAACATGATCTTGGGGGGGGGTCTGCTAACAGACTGAGTTATTGTTCAAAACAAGTTAAAAAAGGTGCTGCCTGAAGTACTTTGATAATGTTGTCTGTTTCTAAAATATTCCTTTTCATTCTGTTTTCTCTGTGCTTTCTCTATTAAAAAAAAACCCAAACAACATTCAAATTTTTGTAGCTTGGTCACTCCTCACCCATGTAAATAGGTCTGAGAAAATTAGGTCATAGGTCTGAGAAAATTAACTCAGTTTAAGGTAGAGCTTGAAATGTTTATGAAACCATAAGACACAGTTATCTACCTTAATATGGACTCTGTGTGAGAGTGAGGGGGGCCTTTTTCAGTCCTGTTTTTCCAAAACACATGCTGTAAAAATTCAAAAGATACAAGTCTGCATGTACCTGGTACAGTACTTTCACGCATTTACAATTTTATTCTAGAGTAGCAACAAGACTGTTGACAAATTCTTGTTATTTACAGTGGGTGCTGGCTGTACCTTCACCAGAAATCTTGGAGGATGTGGAGGATGGAGGGCAATATTGGAATGTCTTGCCTGTGCTGCTGCTGTCCTGAGGTAATCACTTGGAACTGAGCATCAAAGGGACCCATCTGTTCTGCCATGCCCGGAGGGGAATCAGGTACAGGTGGTTTATAAGCTCCTCAGTGCAAGTGGTGACGTGACAGAGCTGTTTACATAAATCTTTCTGCACTGGGGTGTTTCACGGCATGGTACGGAATTGGGAAAAGAAACAACGTCATAAACATCTCAAAAGATGGATACTATCAGAAATTATTTCCCCATTATCTCTTGGTATTAAGGATACGGTCTAACAGGGCAGTTGATTGTTGATGGATACAAGTGTTGTCCTGACTCTGGAGCACTGATGCTTCTCTGTCAGTTCTGTATTTCTTCAGTGGTTCTGGATTAAATCTAAAAACCAGGCTTTGTTTAAGTCCCTCTAACAACTGGCAATAGAGTTAGTGGGAAATAACCTACTTGGCTAAGTCTCCCACGCTGTCTACTGTGGCTTCATTTTATGTAATTTGTTTTGTTGAATTTTGCGCACTCTCCTCCCCCCTCAGAAAAGTATTTTCTGGATGGCGAATGATCTGCCACAAAATCTTCTTGTGCCCACAGATGGCTTCAGGGCTTGTAATTATTCTGAAGCTCAGAGCTGTTACTTCTGAAAGACAAACACGTACAAAAACACACCCAAACCAAATCAAACCAAAGTGTTTGGCGTACAGCTGGTGCCACCTTGGCCTCTGGACCCACGCTGGCCTGGCTGCGGATGCTGGAAGGAAGGACCCCATGTGTGAAGCTCTCCTGGGCGGAGCAGAAATGATGCAAACATTTTGATCACCCTTCATGGCACTTCACACATTCTTTTGGACAACTGGGCTGAAGTGGGCTGACAGTGCAAAGGGACCGTGCACCCGGAGTGCTGTGTTCAGTTCTGGGCTCCTCAGGACAAGGAAAACAAGCTGCTGGAGAGGGTCCAGTGGAGGCCCACAAAGATGGTTCAGGGACTGAGGGAGCTGGGCCTGTCTAGTCTGGAGAAGACTGAGAGGGAGTCTCATTAGTGGAGATAAATATCTCCAAGTCGTTTGCCAAGAGGATGGTCCCAGGCTGCTTTTGGTGGTTTCCAGCAATAGGACAACGAGCAATGGCCATTAATTAAACCAACTCAAGACGAGGAAGAACTTTCCACTGAGGGTGGCAGAGCCCTCTGGAACAGGCTGCCCAAGGGGATCATGGAGTCTCCCTCTCTGGAGAGATTCCAACCCCACCTGGACGTGTTCCCATGTCACCTGCTCCAGGTGACCCTGCCTTGGTGGAGGGGGTTGGACTGGATGATCCTCAAAAGGTCCCTTCCCACCTGTACACTTCTGTGATTCCGTCGTTTTTGATGTGCGAAGAGGCTGGCTGCAAAAGGGAAAGCCCAGCACACGTGAAAGCTCATACTGGCTGGGCTGCCACAGAGATGGAGAACACAGCTTGGGTTTGAAGTCTGGGGATGCGAACAAAAGGGAAACCTCAGGGGTGGCCGCTGGGGAGGTGGGAATGTGTCCTGGCTGTTTCTGGGGCCAGGCTGTGGCCCCTGCTCCCGTGAGGGGACACCAAGGATGCCTGAGGGGCACAGGGGAAGGGAGTTGAGAACACCTGAAGAGTATTTTCAGTGTTCTGTGTCAGAAATAGTGTGGCCAGCAGGACAAGGGAAGTGATTCTTCTCCCTGTACTCAGCACTGCTGAGGCCACACCTCAAGCGCTGTGTCCACTTCTGGGCCCCTCAATTCAAACGGACATCGAGGGGCTGGAGTGAGTCCAGAGGAGGGAAGGGAGCTGGGGAAAGGTCTGGAGCCCAAATCTGACGGGAAGTGGCTGAGGGAGCTGGAAAGGAGCTCAGCCTGGAGAAAAGGAGGCTCAGGGGGACCTTGTGGCTCTGCACAGCTCCCTGACAGGAGGAGGCAGCCAGCGGGGATCGGGCTCTGCTCCCAGGGAACAGGGGACAGGATAAGACGACAAAGCTTCAAGCTGCGCCGGGGAATCAGGAAGAATTTATTGATAAAAAAGGTTTTTAGACATTGGGATGGGCTGCCAGGGAGGTGGCGGAGTCACCGCCCCTGGAAGCGTCCAGGGAGCAGCTGGATGTGGCACCCGGTGGACAAGGTGGTGTCCGGTCACGGGCTGCCCCCGCCGCCCTCACAGGCCTTTTCCAGCACCACCGATCCTGC
>VZTG01009884.1:128540-142611 GCA_013397845.1 Melanocharis versteri
CGCTCCGCGCCCCGCCCCCGCTCCCGATCCTGCTCCCGCTCCCTCTCCCGCTCCCGCTCCCGCTCCCGCTCCTGACTCCACTCTCGGCACCGCTCCTGATCCCGTTCCCGCTTCCACTCCTGACCCACTCTCGGCTCCGCTCGCACTCCCGACCCCGCTCGCACTCCCGCTCCCGATCACGCTCCCACTCCTGACCCCACTCTTGGCTCCGCTCTCACTCCCGCTCCCGATCACGCTCCCGGCCCTGCTCCCGCTCCGTCTCCCGCTCCTGGTCCGCCGGCACGCAGTGCAAGCCTCGGGCCCCCGATGCCAAGCGGGACCCGGTGCCGCTCCTCCCCCATGCCGCTGCCCCCGTCGCTTCCCTCCGTGTCCCCTCGGCACCGCCGTGCTCCGGGCATGTGCTGCGGGAGCGGCCCCGCCAGGCATCACCGCGTCAGCCCGGTTGGAAAACAGCTCTGAGATCATGGAGTGCGACCTGTGGCTGATCCCCACCTTGTCACCCAGACCAGGGCACTGAGGGCCACGTCCAGTCTTTCCTTGAGCACCTCCCTGGGCAGCCCGGTCCAATGTCCAACCACCCTTTCTGTGAAGAATTCTTCCTGGTGTCCAACGTAAACCTCCCCTGGTGCAGCTTGAGGCTTTGTCCTCTCATCCTGCCTGGGAGCAGAGCCTGGCCCCCCACCTGGCTGCCCCCTCCTGCCAGGGAATTGTGGAGAGTGAGAAGGTACCTGAACCTCCCCAGCTCCCTCCGATGCTCCTCACCAGACTTCTGCTCCCCACCCTTCCCCAGCTCCATTGCCTTTCTCTGGACTTGTTCCAGCACCTCAATCTCTTTCCTGAAGTGAGCAGCCCAGAACTGGATATAGGACTCGAGGTGTGGCCTCGGCAGTGCCAGCACAGGGATGGTCACTGCCCTGCTCCTGCTGCCACATCACGGCTGGGACAGCCCGGGTGCTGTTGGGTTTCTCGCCCACCCGGGCACACCTGGGTTCATGTTCAGCCACTGCTGACCATCACTCCCAGGTAATTTCCCACTGATGGGCTTTCCAACCACTTTTCCCCCAGCCTGTAGCAGTTCAGGCATGAAAAACCCACCTGCAACGGTCCAGTGGCTTCCCGAGTTGTTTGAGGCTCATGTAGGGAAATCTGAATTTTGGTTGCCCCCTTGTTCTTTGCATTCGAATGATTTTATCTTGTTTTGTTTTCCTTTAAGCTTAGATTTGTTTTCCTTACACGAAGTTGCTCCCAGTGTTACCTCGTGACTCCAAACATCAGTGTTTCACCATCAAGCTGGTTGGTGCTCCATGCAGCATTACGAGGTGCTACGTGTCAAATATGTGTTAAAATCTCTATTGACAGGAGGAAAAGTGCCAGCAAAACTTCAGCCCTGGACATGAGAAGAGCAGGCACCAGGCTGCTCAGGAAGCTACTGTGTAAGGTCACCTGGGAAAACACAGTCCACCTGTCCTGGTCATTTTTTAAGCATCACCTCTAAAGAGCACAGGAGCAGGCAGTTCCAGAATGCCATAAATCAAACAGATAAAGAAGAAGGTCAGCTTGACTAAGCAAGGATCTTCTCTGGAAGCTTGAACCAAAAAAGGAGGCATTTCCCCAGTGGGAGCAAGGTTGGATGACACAGGAGGAATACAGAGATGCTGCTCGCCACTGTAGGGAGAAAATTTGTGCAGCCAAAGCCTAATTGGAGTTGGCCAGAACTGTGGGGGGCAATAAAAAGGGGTTTCATTAAGTATGTTAATAGCAAAAGGTGGTCCAGAAATAACATTGGCGCATTGATGAGGGTGGTCACCTCAGAAACAGGGACAGGGACAAGGGAGAGGTGTTCAATGCTTTCTTCTCTTCCGTCTTCAACGCAGATGACAGGCTAATGGGTCCCAGTGCCCCGAGCTGGAGCACCATGGATATGAGAATGATCAACTCCCATTTGTCCCTGAACTTGTGTAGTATCTGCTGCTCCAGCTGGATCCCTATAAGTCTGTGGAGCCTGATGGAATTCATAAAAAAATACTCATCGAGCTGCTGGCGTCACGGCAAAGCCTCTGTCAGTGATTTTTGAGCTGTCTTGGGAATCTGGAGAAGCCCCAGTTGACTGGAAGCTGGTGAATGTCCCAGTTTTCAAGAAGGGCGAGAAGGATGACCTCGCAAACAACAGGCCTGTCAGTCTCACTTCAGTGACTAGTAAACTTAGGGAGAAGATTCTTCTGGGAAGTATTGAAGAACACCTGAATGGAGGACACACTGGTCACAGCCAGCACAGGTTCATGAGGAGAAAGTCTTGCTTGCCAAACCTGATTTCCTTTTACAACAAGATAACCCACCTGGTTGATCAAGGGAAGCCAGTTGATGTAAGCTTCTTGGACTTCAGCAAAGTTTTCCACACTGTCTCTTCCAGGGTTCTTCTGGACAAAATGTTCATCCCACAGCTGGATAAACACATCATGTGAGGGGTGAGCAGCTGACTCATGGGTTGGGAAGAAAGAGTTATAGAGAATTGGGTAACATCAGACTGGTGACCCGTCACTGGTGAGGTTCCACAGGGCTCCGTTCTCAGCGCTGTGCTCCTCAACATCCTCAAAAATTACCTGGATGCAGGACTGGAAGGGATAATAAGCAAGGCTGCCTATGACACTCAGTTGGGAGGAGCTGCTGAATCCCTCCAAAGCAGAGAGGCCCTGCAGAGAGAGCTTGACAAATGAGAGGGCTGGGCGATCACCAGCTGTGTGAAGTTCAACGAGAGAAAGTGCTGGATTCTGCCCCCGGGAGTGGGGTAACCCTGGATGTATGCATGGATTGAGGAATGAGATGTTGGAGAGCAGTGCCATGGGATGGTCCTGGGGAGCCTGGTCGATGGCCAGTTGGACATGAGCCAGCAGGGCCCTGCAGCCAGCAGGGACACCCCTGTCCTGGGGACAGCAGGGACATCCCTGTCCTGGGGGCAGCAGGCCCAGCACGGCCGGCCGGGCCCAGGAGGGATTGTCCCGCTCTGCTCTGGGGTGGGGTGACCTCACCTCAAGTCCTGGGGGCAGTTCTGGGAATCCTAATGTTAAATAGATATTAAACTATCAGAGAGTGCGCAAAGGAGGGCCGTGGGGATGGGGAAGGGTCTGGAGGGGCCACGTGAGGAGCAGCTGAGGGCACTCGGTGCGTTCAGCTGGAGGAGAGGAGACTGAGGGGAGAGCTCCCTGCAGCTCTGCAGCTTCCTGGTGAGGAGAGAGGAGGGACAGGCGCTGATCCCTGCTCTGTGCTGACCAGGGACAGGGCCCAGGGCATGGCCTGAAGCTGTGTCAGGAAAGGTTTAGGTTGGATATCAGGAGAAGGGTCTTCCCCCAGAGGGTGTTTGCACACAGGCTCCCCAAGGCAGTGGTCGTGGCACCAAACCTGCCAGAGTTGAAGAAGCATTTGGATACCACTCCCAGGAACATGGTGTGACCCTGGGTCTGTCCTGTGCAGGGGCAGGAATTGGACTCAATGGTCCTTGTGGGTCCCTTCCAGCTCAGACTATGTCACAATTCTATGATCCTATATCTTAGGCCTGCAGTTTTTGAAATCTTCTTTCTGACTGTGTCAGGGACCTTTGGCTGGTTTGTGTGAACAACCTGGGAAGAAACTGCTCACGCAAACATTATTTTTTTCCGTGTATATTACACACATGCACACACACTGTGCATGTCCTGGAGGGGTGTTCTTGCTGGGTTGCACAGAGTTCTTCCCCTGCCAACAGATAACCAAGTGAACAGCTTTGACCTCCTGAGATTTCTCCTCTGCTCTCACCAGACAAGCCCAAAGATCAGGCAGCTGTCCGGCAGTCTTCATGCTTCCTTTGTTCAGGGATGTGGCGTTTTTAAATCTCTGAATGAGCAATGTGGTTGAGTTTCAGTTCTGCAGAGGGAAGTTACATGGGTAATGCCACCTGTCACCCACAGTGCAACCTTTTCAATGGCATTGTGTAATAGAAACAAACACAACAGTAGTGCTTGCAAGTCAGCTGGGTTTAGTTTCTCGTGCATTGGCAATGTAGGATGGAATCAATCTCCCCAAAAGCTGATTTTGTAAGTAGCTAAGGTCCCACACTGAAGACTTATGGAAGGAGATCTTCAGTGCTAAGTGCATGGCAGTCTTTACTTATCCTTAATGACAAATTATTAATATAGTTGAGACAAATACATCATTCTCAACAGCTCCTTGTTTTTTGCCATTCTGTCTGGTCTTGTCCTTGTAAATTCAATTTCACAGGCACAATCTGTAACACAGCAGGTGCCAAGTGTAGCCTTCTTGTTTCATAGGATCCAACTAACTGTCTATGTGGGATTCATTTAGAGAGTAGCATAGGCAGCAATGAAAAAAATTTGTGTTTGTGCTACACAGAAAGAAAACGATGCTTCTCAAGTTCCTCTTGTAGATTCTTGTAGTGTTCTTAAAGACCATCTAGTGAGATGTTTCTGTGCAAGCTGGTTCTGGAGACTTTATGAATTCCGTGGAGAACACAGTCATGGGTGGATTTGCTTTTGTAGTTGCAGTTTTGTAGGTCAGGCCCAGATAATCAACAGTGCTGAGACCAAAGGAACTCAGGGACCTGAATACTTTTGAGGGCTTGGACTCCAGTTCTTTATGGAGGTCTGTTATTAAGGTTCTGGAGCTTGGGCTATTAAAGTTTTGCAGGTTGCCTCTGACTTGTGCCAAATAAACTGACCTGTGTACATGCCTTAGCCCTGCTGTAGGGAAAGGAGCTCCCTCATTGCCTCCACATTTCCTCCTGTTTTTTAGAGCAGATGCAGGCTCCATGTCCTGAAAAATCTCGTGGAGGTTTCCCTTAGGGAAGCCTTTGTGTAGATACACATGCACAAAACGTCTGCGTGACAGAAACTACCCCCACAGAAAATTCTCTCTAATTGACGCTGCAGTAGTGATCAAGGAGGGCGGGGTGATTGGTGGGGCTGAGCTGCATTTTGCCAGTGGGATGGCTGTGCATCTGGAGTTCACATCTGCGGAGCTCGGATGCAGAGATCTGTGCGTGGAACTGGCAGAAGAAGGGAGGGGTGAGCACAGCTGAGGGTGCCAGCACAATTAAAGCCAAAGAGAGAAGTGACTGCTTCCTATCAGCACCCCGCACTCTGCACCTGAGCACCAGATGAAGCAGGATCTGAGCAGGGGTTTGCACCAGGGAGGAAACCAGCAGAGAGCACAAGGGCTGCTTTAAATTTGGTGGCAAAATTGTGAGCTTCTGTGTGTCTGACTGCTCTGATTCATGGCCTGCAGCCAGACCTCTTGGCTCCAGCCTGTGACAAGGAATGGGCACCCTGAGGAAGTTGCATGCTGAAGGAGGAACACCCTCAAGGCACCTCTCTGGAAGCCTGCAAACGCAGGAGGTTGTTGCAATCTCTCTTACTCTCTGGAGTGCTGGCAATGGACTCAAGCATTTTGAAAACCCTCTACCCAAGGAGAAATGCTTGTGGTTTCTTTGAAGTGAGCGGACAGAAAGCACCCTTTTGAAGTCAGCACAGTAGCTGGAGCGGGATGCCGCTCTGCTGCAGTTCAGATCCTTTTATTCAGCAGGGTAGTGGCCAGTGCACTCATCTGGGAGACCTATGTAGGGAATGCAAAAAGTGCTTTGGCTTTGAGAAGTAGGTGTGCGCCAGCCTTGCCTGTGGTTGGGTGTGCTGGTGAAGGCCACTGTCTAGGGTGACACATTCTTGTGGAACAGTGGCATGGAAGATAGAAGGGACACAGTGGGGCAGCCCAAACTCCGGGTTTCCTAGGGGTTAGTCTGCCAGAATGGCTCGTCTGATGCATGAGTGAATTTCCCTGCCACTCTTGAGAAAAGTGTGCAGGCTGCACTGGTGGCTAGAGGATCTGGCTGCGATGGTGACAAGTTGGCTGCTGGGCTTCTGGTTTTTTGGGTATTTTTTTAGAAAAGTTACATTTTAGACCGCATTCCTAAGTGTCCTGGAGAGAAGCTTTGCCTTTTACTTTTTGGAGACTCTAGCCATAATATTAGGAAACAGTGTTGGCATCTTAGCAGGTGTTCCTCTCCTAACCTTTTTCAGGAGTATTCTGGGTTCATGCCACAGATACTGATGGTGATGGGCTGCTAAGTAAGTGATAAAGCATTACTTGCTTCTTACATACCTGGGTATGTGTAAGACTTGACTATTTTAGGCTAAGTAGGAGGAAAATTGTTTCATGACCTTATAATTAGCAGTTGTGTGAGAATAACAGTAAGACTTATTGAGTCATTCTGATAGCACAGTTTCCCTTTTTTTTGCATTGCTTAATTAAAGAAAAAAAAAAGAACACTTCAGCATGTTTTATAACACAGCTTTAAATAAGCAAACAGACAGACCTAATTTCAAGGGATGGTCCAGAGGTCTCTGCTGCTTAGGTTCATGGTGATTGAAATGTGTCTTGAGAAACTGAGTAATGTTGATGGCCTGACAAAGACCAGATTGGGCAAAGGACACCGAGGCGATACTCAAGAATGTCTTGGGGTGATAATTACAGAAGCCTGGAAGATGTGAGAGAGGCAGATAAATGAGGGACCAAGCTGGTATGGTATGCTGACTTGCTACAGTATATACTTGATGCCAGTGACAGTGAAAAGCAGCTCTATTTGGATCTGCTGACTGAGTTAATGATGCATTTATTTACCTCCTGCATCTCCCTTACACTTCTGTTTCTCCTCCCTTTGTTTCCAGCTCCTTCCGTGATGTACTCATGACGCAGTCATCTCTGATCACCTTCCCAAAGATTTTCAGGCAGCTCAAGGGGAGTTATTTGCCCACTTACCAGTGAATTCCAAAGTACCTGACAATCCCACCCTCTTTTTTTAGAGCGGTGGAGCTACCCCTCTCCCTAAGTGCTGCTGCTGGGTTGTCAGTTTTGTTTTCAGGATCTGTCAGCAACTTCTTTCTAGTGACTTTGGTCACTGTTTGCTGCAGCGGCCCCACAGCTAAGTCTGGATGACAAAGCACACAGTACTGGCGTTTGGGCTTACATCTGAAATTCCCAAGAGGAGGAGAGTGCAGGCAGGGCCTGGAGAAACTGCTGGAGGACCTCTTATTTATGTTGGGTTTGAGATACAGTTTGAGAAGGTGGGAGCTGAAGAAGAATGCTTCTGTTGAGTCCCGGACACTTCTCTGTGTGACAGAACCTGGAGGCAGTCTTCTGTCTTCCTGTTTAGGTTTTTGTCAGACAATCCCTGGTGCACCCCAGGCACCTGGTTTACTTGGTTTTCTGTGGGGAGAAACTTCTCTCTTCCTTGAGTGATATCAAAAGAATCCCACTCAGCAGATGCCTGTCAGCAGTCGCTTGGGACCACAGACCTGCATGGCGTTTTATGAAATAAGAAACATGCCCAGCACCGAAGTTGACATACTTTTCCCAGAAACAGGGCTTTCTTATTACTTTCTGTTTTTGGTGGGAGGGGGCTGGGGGGTGGTGAAATTGCCCTCCAGCACTCCAACACCTAGTGGCCAGTTTATCTGCTGATGTAAATCATTACCACTCCAGTCTGATCCACTCTCATTTACCATCTGTCTCCTTTGTTTTCCACATGGGTCTCTGAGGGAGGGGCTGCAGGTCTGCTGAGGGAAGTGAGCCTGTAATGGGAGGTGCATGAACAGCTACAGACTGTGAGCTTTCTCCTCCTTCTCCTTCTCCTTCTCCTTCTCCTTCTCCTTCTCCTTCTCCTTCTCCTTCTCCTTCTCCTTCTCCTTCTCCTTCTCCTTCTCCTTCTCCTTCATCCTGCCTACACTTTNTTCTCCTTCTCCTTCTCCTTCTCCTTCTCCTTCTCCTTCTCCTTCTCCTTCTCCTTCTCCTTCTCCTTCTCCTTCTCCTTCATCCTGCCTACACTTTGCTGTCTGCCATCCCTCCTACATGGTCTGAGATTGCCCAGGTGTTTTCTGGGCTCAGAGCTCCTGGAATTTTCATGGCAGCTGACATTCTGGTGTGCTGTGGTATCGGGTAACCTGCACTGAATGCAGTGGAGAAGCACTGTCGTGACCTCTGAGGCTGGAGGCTTCAGTTTGCTGGCTTGCGAGGGGAAGACCTGGGAGATGCACTGTTGTTCTGAAAATAAAGAGTCCTGCCATTCTCAATGCCTTCTCTGGGCTTTACAGTTTGCCTGCTTTATTAGATCATTAGATTATTGTATTTTTGCGCCTACGGAGAAAAAAAAAGTGAGCATATTTTGGTGGCCCGCAGCATGGCTGTGTGGTAGGTGAGAAACTCCCCTCACGTGGATGCTTTGTAGGGTTGTGCTGTCACCACAGGTAGAGAGCAGAGCAGCAGTTTCCTCACGAGAATGAGGGTGGGGAACTCAACACCCTTTGAGCAGGTGCAGGGGTGAGTGTCAAGTAAACAGGCCTGTGCTCAAAAACCACCAAAATCCTGGCAGTGATAGCGGGCTCAGAGACAGGTATTCACCTGTAGGATTTTCCTGTGTCTGCCCCCATGCTCCCCTACAACTGGCAGGATGGAGAACAGCAACTTGTACCTCGAGGCCCTTTGGTCCCTCTTGATTGCCCTTACACTTCTTGCTGGGAATTCATTGCTGCCCACCTGAAGAACCAGAAGTAGATGGTAACCAGAGGACCACACCAGACTAGAGAGTTTTCTAGTTTCTTCCCTTACCCAGGAAGGCAGCAGAGTTCCCAGTGTGCTGGCATGGGTCTGGCCAGCATTTTGGGCCTCGTGTTCCTCTCAGGAGGGAGGCACTGACACAGCTGCCCTTCTTTTTTCCTTGTCTGGGATGGTGGTGGTGCAGGGGTAGGATGACCAGGCTGGCTCGCCTTAGGTGATTCCTCCAACCTGAATGGAGATCCTGGTTGCTGTTTGCATGGACCTCAGGTTCCAGAACCTTTTTCTTGTTGTATGAGTGCAGCTGGGAAGGTGGGGGAGGCTGGGAGGGGATTCACCTGCTGTCTTCAGAGGAGACCTGTTATATTCCCCCAGTTTCTTAGGTCTCCTCCTTCTGCCTGCTGGTGAGAGAATAGGGGATCCTGGGATTCTTGTGGTGCATTTGCCTCAGGGATGGCAGAGAGTGGCCCCACCAAGTCAGTCTCCCAGCACTTTCCAAAGCTGTGTTTAAGCCACAGCAGCTTATTTTTGTCGAGACAAATGAGACGGAAATCACAATTTTTTTTTCCCCTCCACTTGAATGTGCTCAGATGACAGAGTTGTTCGGATTCTTGCAGTCCACTCTTATCTCAGTGATATACTCCTGAGAGGTGTGTGAGCAACATTTGGGGAAGCTGCTTGACGTCATTCACAATGGTAGTTGCAACAGAGATCTTAAAACAAAGGGCTCCGTGTGTTGTACCAAGAGAAGCCACAGTAACAGGTTTGAGTGTAAATGAGAGTTGTATTGCCTTCCATCAGAGATGACTTGAAAAATAAAGTACTTTGATGGTAATACTGCAGATGTCTGCAGGAAACCCAGCACAGCCTTGAACACTGTAGTTAGATAGCTGTGCAAAAAAGTACATGAGGGGAAGAGCTAATGTGCAATACTTCTATTTAAGATAGAGGGAGGAAATAGAAATTGTGATAGCATGCTATTTCAAGTAATAATAGAAAGTACTTGATGTTTACATGGTGAATGGATCAATACTAATTCTGTAGTCAGGGCACATACAGTAGTTTGGATTATACAAGTGATAGATGCACTCGGTGTAGCTGAAATTTCCACCCTGCAACATTTATTTCTCACTGCGTGTTAGATGGAATTTTCCACCCAACTATCTGAAAGGATTTGCATAAGAATGGTGATAGAGCAGTATTCTTTAATGATGTGCTTTTCTTTGTTAAACTTCAAAAATGTCTACGATGCATGATGAGGTTCGGATGAATTGCCAAGCTAATGCTTTTATATTTTCTTTAAAGAGCTTATCTTCGCTGTGTTGTGGGAGTTACTTTATATTGTTGTCATAAAGGCAGCAGCAGTAAAGCCGACTTTGTAGCAACCCTGGTAGGTGCCCCCTCCTCCTTTACCTGGAGGTCTTTGGTGCTGCTGAAGGAGGCAGATCACAGCACCTCTCACCCACCACCTGTTTGCCCTGCTGTTAACTTGTTTGTGCAGCTTCTGTGGCGCTGTGCATGACATGACTCACGGCTGGCTCTGTGTCATCTTACTTTTAAAACAATGGCCCTCTCGGCATTCAACCTAGACCAGCCCAGGCTGCTGCACTGTTTGTGGAAACTGGGTCATAACCAGGCTCTTCCCAGGATGACTTCTTGGTTTGAAAGAAACTCAGGATTAAACAAAATGTGAAAAGTCTTCTGCCACTGGTGATTTTTACAGAATGATAGGGAAGACCCTTTGTTTTGTTCTTCGGTTCCTTGGAGCAGAAGTCCAATTTTTTAAAATGTGAGGGGAAAACTGCTTGAAATTGGTGAATTTTAGGAATGTAACCTGTTGAGAAGCAATATTTCCTTCCTTGACCATTGGCCCAGTGAGTCACCTTCTAACCTGCACTGTAGTGAAGCTGTTCAGAAATCTCCTACAGCAGGAAAAATAAACAATACGAGTGACTGTGAGGTTTGTCATCAATTCCAATTCCATGTAGGGTGCAATGATTCCACTTTCACAGCAGCTATTAGACAGAGAGGGGCTAATTCTGCCCTGAATCAAAACTTCTATAGCACAGCATGAGCGTAACGGAGAAACGATTTGGGTTTTGTTGAGTTTGCTTTTTTGTTTTATATTTGCCTTTACTGATAATGGGCATTAATTGGAAAGAAATTTAAACAGAAATTTTAACTTTTTCCCTAACGATCTGAGACACTGCCCTTATATTGGAACTTGTGTCAAAATCACCTGTGTTTTCTTTTGCTTGTGCTTCTGAAAGGAAAATGGTAGCTGTGTATGCTGTGCATGAATATTCCAGCTCTATATGAGAGCCCAGCATCTGTACCTTGGTAGTCAGTCACACCCACAGGACAATCACTCACTTTCCTGTGTTCTCCCCACTTCTTCAGCCTATCCTCCTCCTATTCCAAACTCTAGGGTAACTCTGTGTAGGAAGAGAATGCCACAGGTATCTGAGATGGAAGCAGGGAAGAAGATTTTTGTATCAAGTCGCTTTCAAAACCAAGAAAATAAGCAGCTGTGAAAATCAGCAATGCCTGCAAAAGTGAGCAACTGAACCCCAAAATCTGCACAGTGATGGCTTCCTTTGTGGTCGCTGGGGAATTGCTGCTCCAGTCCCACTGTCTTAGTGGCATCCCCATGTCCCTGTCAGTTTGTTGATACCTCTCTCACCTCGGCCTTGGAACCAGGCTCAGTGGCCCAAGGGGGACCTGCTGGTCCTTCCCCCGTGCCCCTGCTGGTGCAGGGCTGCCTGTTGGTCCTGCCCCATCTGCGTGGGGTCCCTGTTGGCCCTCTTCTCTAGGGTGTTGTGTATTTGTGCACAAACATTTCGTCTACACCATATTTTTACAAACGTGTTCGTGCTAATATTTAGACCAGCGTGTTTGAGGCGTAGCATCCTTGACTTCAAGCTCGTAGTTTTAGTGTTCTGTTGAATTCTCGATGAGTGACAGATCCTGTTGCTGCTCCGTCTTGTGTGTAGCCCCTTCACCACAACGTGCCCCTTGTCTTGCCTCTGGAAACCTTGCATGGTGATGGCACAGCGTGTTTAGACTTGTAAATCCATTACCTGGGTTCAGGAAGGGAGGATGTCCAAGATGTGGAGCCTCTCGTTAACGGAACTGGCACTAGGATGTACACAAAGATGACCTGATGGAGGAGGGGACACTGAAAAGGTCACTCTACTGGTGCTAGAGCTGAATGCCTGAAAAAAAAAGGGAGGGGGGGGGNTACACCTAAGATCGACCTCTAAGATGGACCCTGGGTCACGGGTTCTCGCCCTTTTTATAAGTTTTGGCCCATTTACACATTCGGGCCAACTGTCCAACCACAGCTTCAGTCCACGCAGTCCCATCCTTTCGGACTGTCCCCTCTCAATCCGTGGCTGTTTACATTCTTGGGGTCTGAAGCTGCAAATGTCCTTGGTTCTTTGGGCTGGAAATGGTGTGTTTTGTCCAGCCAGGCTGGGAGAAGAGCTGTTAGCACTGTACAAGAAACCCAGAGTTACAGACACACTAATGCAGTATAAAATCTAAAAAATATGAAAGTTAAAACTAAAGGTATCACTTCCATTCACAGGACAAAAGAAACGCCTCTGTGGCCTGGTTCCTCCATCAGTTCCCCCTGCATGTGTGCCTGTCCCACAGGGCTGCTCCGTGGTGCTGGCTGAGGTGTGCAGGTGCTGGGATAGCTGGGTCTCCTTGGAGTGGCGTGGTCTTGCCAGATGTCACGTGCCTGACCAGTGTTGCTTGTTCCGTCTGCTGGAATGGCAGCAACGCTTTTAAAAAAATCCACCCAGCCTCGAAGAGGAGCCAGAGAGAGCAAGAGATGAAGCTGTGTGTGCGTTTCTTCCCGTATTTTACACTCTGCTCCGAGTTGCTGTTCTGCTGCAGCCCTGTCTGACACCTCAGCATGCCAGCTGCACTCGTTTTGCACAACAACCAAATCCCCAATTACTGCGTCGATGTTGCGATGCCATTTATACCTGTTTTCTGGCTAGGAACTTGCAGGCTTCACTTTTCCCCAGGTCTGTGCCTGGTGACTCCGGGCTGGAGTGCTCTGCCATGGCTGGAGAGTCCCAGCCCCCAGAATTTGTTTTTTTCCAGTCTCCCCCTCTCATCCTGCAGGTGAGCAAATACCTGTTTTGTGGAATGTGAGAGGAAAGTGGGTCCCAGGCTGAAAGGCAATTGTTTTGGGTTTAACTGGCACGACGTGGGGTGGTGTCAGTTTGTGTGGCATTGCAGATGAGAGTCTCAGCTCCACGTCTCTTTGCTTTCTGGATTTTATGTCCACTCTCTGTGCTATTTCAGTTTGGGGTTTGCCTTTAGCTAACCTGTGTGGTGGGACTGAGAAGTAGCTGCTGCCTTTGTGCCAGCGGGAGACATGGGTTTTGTGAAGCCATGACCATGAAGATAAAGATTTATAACAGTGCAGGAGAAAAAGCCCACAAAATTATTTGAGAAGCCACACTACGAAGGATGAATGTTACAGGAAGCATTAGCCTTCCGTAAAAATTCCTTTGCCAGTGAGAAATTTAATACACGGCCTTTGTGAGAGAAGAAATTTTACCTCAGTGATGTTCTGGAAAGCTTTATTTAAGAATTAGACATGAGGAAAACCTTGGCTTCCTGCAGTTTATACTGTTTGCATTTAGATATTTTAAACATTTTCTTTAAGCAACAATGCTTGGTAACTCATAGATACATAAATACTGTTTATATATAAATTATATGTGCTGTATTTTATACACATGCATGGTTGTTTTACTTTCTCTCTTGTCTTTCTGTGTGTACAGCAATCTACTGTGTGTTTTTTTTTCTCCAATAGGCACTTGGAAGAGGATATGATTACAGCTGAATTGTACAAGCCTGCTTCTAACTACATGAAATGACAGCGAGGTTTTTATCATTGCAATTTGGAATCATAATTCTTTCTAAGGTGAAAAAAAAAAGATTTTTTTTTTCTCCTGATGAGAGGTGTTAGCTGGGCAGTGCTGGAGACTAAGGTTTCCTTTTGGATGGGTAGACCTTGATATCCATCTCAGTGGCTTCTCCTGCTGCCTTTGGCTCGACTTATAGCTGCATTGGCTTTTTTGTGAAGCCTTCAGAGAACACCAGTGTGTTTTGGATTAAGACAGTTCAAAGAAAGAATTTTGTTATTTTTTTTCNAGCGAGGTCAGCTTTTTAAAACACAAATGGTTCTCTTTGCTTGGCTGCTATTGCACTTTACCCCCTACCCTCTGAAAACCAGCAGAGTGGTTTCTGCAATGCTCTTCTGATGCCTAAAAGAAGGCTACCTGGAACAGAGGCTGGACAGAGTTAAAGAATAAAATAGATATTTATTGAAAGGCCTTCACAGGACACACCCTGGAGTACAAAAGTCTGGCCAAGACTACACCTAAGATCGACCTCTAAGATGGACCCTGGGTCACGGGTTCTCGCCCTTTTTATAAGTTTTGGCCCATTTACA
>VZTG01009884.1:143776-190257 GCA_013397845.1 Melanocharis versteri
TTTTTTTTTTCTCCTGATGAGAGGTGTTAGCTGGGCAGTGCTGGAGACTAAGGTTTCCTTTTGGATGGGTAGACCTTGATATCCATCTCAGTGGCTTCTCCTGCTGCCTTTGGCTCGACTTATAGCTGCATTGGCTTTTTTGTGAAGCCTTCAGAGAACACCAGTGTGTTTTGGATTAAGACAGTTCAAAGAAAGAATTTTGTTATTTTTTTTTCCCCTAGTTCTCATATTTCTGAAGTCTAGAAAAACTTAGGCCTCACTCTCACAGCCTCTTGAATGCTGTGCTGTTATTTAGTTTGCACTCTTTCATCAGATTGGTCAGGCAGCCCTGCTCCATGACTTTAGACTTGGATTTGATTAAGAAATGTTTGATGGAGAGTGCAGCTTTTGGAAAAACCTCCTGGTAATGACTCCCAGTGGTGGAGTCTCCTCCTGGGGGAGATTCTCACCTACTCCTTCCACAAGCATTTCTACAGTGCTTTCTACCTTCCTAATTTTTCCTGAAAGATAAAAATCTCCCCATGCTTCCCCTATTTCATCAAAGGTTGTGTCCTCAGCTGCACTTTCTGCAAGTTTCTGCCACTTTTGATGGCAAGACAATTCTTTGGTTGGTAAATATTGAGAGCTGTCTGTCCCTGGTGTGTACTTAGCACAAACTGCAGGTAAATGCTTACAAGTAATGATCCGTCCTGACTGTTGCATGAAGCTTTCCAGAAATAGTTGTCTATCAGCAAAAATAACCCTGAGTTTTGATGTTAACAGAAAAATGCTTCAGGTCTTCTCCTTAATGCTGGTGCACTAGAAGACCTGAAAATGAGAGGTCTGAAATACTTTCAGAGGAGACTCCTGACATAAGAGCATCTTAGTTGAAAGATACTCAAGATCTTTTGAAGGGACTTATGTTTTGAAGGAATTGATGAGTATTCATCTTCTAAAAATGGAGTGATTTTTTGACAGTTGAAATTTGACATGAGTTGATATTGCCTTTTTTATTGTGTTGGTCAGTTTCTGTATTCATGTATTATCTCACAAGCTGTCTCCTGTAACAAGACCCATCTAAAAGCTTGGGTTTTTTTCAATTCATTTTGACATTTTTAAACTGAAGAAAGTTTGCTGTAAATGAGTTATTAACGTGAAGAACTGAATGCATATGGTCCTTTTGAAGTATTCCCACCTCCCCCCATGAGATTTCTGTAGAAATAATAATTGATATTTCATATATTTGTCACTTGACACGAAATGCTTACCTTACTTGAATGGCTAGAGGCTGTGACTGAAATCCAACTCTGTTGTGCAAGGTGCTGTACAGCTGGAGACCATTTGACATCCTCTGCATCTGAGGACTTGCATTTGACAGAGGCGGTGCAGATGGAGGGCAGGACGAAGAAGCACCAGGGAGGTTTGTATTGCTCACTTTTTGGTGGGATTTTTGTGGTTCCCTCATCACTTTGGTGTCTCCCAGGAGTGCATTAAACGATGAGGTTAGTACTCAGTGTTCAGTGTTCTGTCTGAGCTCTGGGCTCAGCCCTGAGGGAAGTCCTAATGGTGAAAACGGTGAGGGTGGGCACGCTGTGCTTTGTGGGGGACTCCCCTGGGTGCTGTGCCCCTGCTCCTGGCGAGGTGCTGTGCTGGGAATGCTGGATTGCTGAGGGCAGGGTGTCCCACTCGTGCCAGGCTGTGGCACCTCAGCCTGGTGGCCCTTCCGGGGCCACCTCTTGTTGCAAAACTGTCCCGCTGCCTTCTGATGCAGCCAGCTTGGGGCACTGCTTTGTGGAGCCTTGCTCACTTTCACTGGCTTGTAGACGCTATCTTTTTCCTTCTCCTTCCTTCACGCAGGCAATCAATCACCTCCTTGCTCAGATACAGCTGCCTTTGGAGCAGGGCTGACATCTGGAAGCACCCACACCACTTAAGCCTGTTCTCTCCCAGGGCCCTGCCTTTGCATGAGGTTTTGATTTACTGTTTACTATTTCAGGCTTGTAACAAGTAGGCATCCCAAAGCCTTTTAGACACACTTACTGTCTGAGTCAGATAGTCCAAGAGGTCATGTACAGATTGAGACTGAACAGTGAAACATCTGCATACGCTTAACCTTGCTTCACTTCTGGCATTGCTCTTGAGTGTTATTTGGGCTTTGATCAGGCCTATTTATTCAGCCCAGGATCTTTCCTCTTCCTTAATATCCTCTCACATGCCTGCTTCTCCAGACTCTGGAGTCTTCTCCTGTTCCTGAAGTCAGGTTTTGCTTCTGCCTTTTCACTTTTAATCCAAAATGGCCAGTGGGAACATCATGTTTTTATAACTGTAGGTCCTCTTTGTCAAGGGGTTAGTTAACAAGACAATACAGATACCCTCAGGAGCTGGTCTGTTTGTCAGACTCGAAAAACTGGTTCATCTCAACAAAAGCCATTTTTCTGAGCGAGGGACTCTGTCTGAATGACATGGGTAATTATCTATTTAGAGTGCAAATAGCCTCCATTTTCATAACACAGTTTGCAGCAGTGCAAAACCAGCCCATGGTACATAGATTCCCAAAACATGTACCCTGGCTCTTACTGCCCTATTAACTGTTTCCCAGAGTCTTTGTCTCATGAGCTATGGACCTTTCTGTCCTCGGTGTGCTGAAAAATAGCACAAGCTTCGGGCTCCTGAGAAGTTTCCAAATTGAGCATTAAGTATTTTTATCAAAGACTAGAGTCAAACTTAAATCTTTCACTAGTAGACGGAAGCCTCTTAGGAATGAAATTTACAATGCCAAGATTTCTCTATATGCATATATCCCTTACGATACTGTCCTAACTAGAAGCTGCTATCGTTCATTTTATTTCGTGGAGCTTTCTGGTGAATTATTTCCTTTCTCAGTAATTTCTCCGTTTAGGAACCCTCCTGAGAAATCTTTACTGTATTAGCTTCAGCTTTGCTGCATCTTTATCTTTAAATAGCTCTTTTAAATTTGCTTAGGCAAATCTGGGGTTTCGTCTGTCTTCAGCGGTATTAAAATAGTATCTGAAGGGAGTGTTACCTGGGTAAGAAGACACACCACTAGACGATACTATAAATGAGAGACAGATGGATTGCTGCTCAGAGACAACAAGATTATGGGTAGAAACCTGTTTACCTTTTGCAATACAGCCGCTGAGCTGAACAAGTCATCAGAACAGAATGGAGCTGAATAATGCATGCCTCTAACAGTCTCTAATTCTTCGAGCTGGAGGAGAGTTTCTTGCACCAAAACTCCTCTTGCAGAATTATCTATCCAGACTTGATTGCTGGAAAGCATTTTTGGTGTGAGTTTTTGCTTTGTTTTTCAAGTGCAGGCTAGCTAATAGATGGACTCTGGTCTTTTGGCAAAGACTGCCCTTTCCTGGAGTTCTCTGGGCTCTACCTGGAGCAGATTGTCTCTCCCTTTAGAGTGTCTCCTTCTCCACAGTCTTTGTGTGCCAGGAGGACTCACGGACCACAAAGAGGAAGTTAACTTGCAGGGAATTTGGTACCAAGACCTGACACAGCTCCTTAGTCCCACTGGGCCACCACAGGACAAAAGCCCTGGCAGGGCTGCTGTGGTGCTGGCTTTTGAGCTCTAAGACATTCCGGACGGAATGTTTGTGCACAGTTTTTAATTCCTACGGGTGAGGAAAATGGAAGATTGCAGTCGTACAGGCTGTTGTGGGGATGGGATTTTGCCAGTCGTGCACTGAGTGATCATCTTTGTGTCTTGTGTTGCTGCCATTTGAGCCGAGGAGGAAGAGGGAACAAACTGTGTATCAGCTGCAGGATTTCCTGTACCTGCCCTTTGGAGAGCAGCACTGAAACCAGAAGTTCAAACTTTGACATGACTAACCTGCAGATACCTGTGGTACTACTGGATGGAGGATCAGGACAGATTCCACCCTCCCTCTGTGTGTCCTTTTTTTCACAGGAGCTGCCAAGTCAGGGGCTCCCAGCAGCTGGGTCTTTATGGGGAGAAGGAGCACCATGGCATGAAAATCTCTACCGGATTTCTATCTGTTCTTCTGGATAATCGAGGGAGAGACACTTGGGAAGGGAATTCTGTGACTTAATGATCAGACAGAGAAGTGTTTTACACCTCCTTCAATATGGGACTCAGTTACAGATGGATTCAGGATGTGGGTCCTGGACCACAGGGGTGGCAAAATGCACAAGGCTTGGACTTTCCATTTTGTGTAACTGATTTCAGCATAATTAGTGTTAATCAGGGAAAGACAAACAATGGCACAGAATTATTAAGCTGTCTCCCCTCTGTTCTGCCCATGTGTGACTCCACAGGGTATCACCTCCAGGGACACCTTTTCCGAAATAGATGCTGTGAGGAAATACATCTGTGTGGAAACACAGATCTCAGGGTGATGGTGCTGGAGATGAGCCTGCATGTCCCTTCTGACACTGTCCCCAAGTCACACCACCTTTTGTTTGGGGTGAACAAGTTCTTCTTGTGGTGTGTGGTATAACAGGGGGCACCCCCAGGAATTCTTACCCATGCACAAACTGAGCCACAACTCAAAAGGAATTGTCCTGTGGGGCACTGAGCAAGTGCTCCTCGTGCTCTTGGAGTGAAGGAAGAGCTCAGAAAGTGGCTGTGGTAATTTATATTCTCTCTCCTTCTTCATCAGGCCAAACAATTCAGACAGAACAATTTTTCTAGGTGTAGTAGAGCAGATTCTTTTCAGTGTTCAGTGCATTGATACATCTTGGGACTGAAACCACTCCCAGCAAACAAAATCCCTTGATGTTGTGATGGCTTAAGTGAAATGCCAACACGCTCCTGGTGTCTCAGAAGAGCTGTAAATCCAAAACCTATGTGTTCTCTGCCACAGGTGTGGGCCCTGACCCCAACATTCCATAGCCGGGAGCGTTTGTAGGGAAAAGTGGGATCTAGAAAGTTGTGTAAGACATTGTTCTCCTGACGTGATGGCAAACTAAGCTGGTTCTAGCTCTTCCAGGCAAGGAGGAAGGCAGCAGCTGGGAGCAATGGGATGGACTAATAAGGGTTCTCCTTTTAACGAGGTGTTCTCCAAAGCACTGTGGGGTGGTGTGGACCTGGGGTCCCAGCCAGGGCTGTGGCTCCACCATTAGGGCCAAGCTGTGCCTGTGCACCCACTGTCAGCTGTGGGATCATCCAGGGACAGGTTTTTTGGAGAGCACATCTCCAGCTGACATCAGTGAGGTCTTTCTCTCGAAGTGGCAGCTATCAAAGTGCCGTTTACGAGCAAGACTCACAAACTAATTAGTCGCCAGGCCCATTAATCAGGAAGACCAGAAATAATTCAGCAGGATTCATGCTGTCAGCAAGGATGAGAAGAGCCCTCTCTATGACAGCTTACCTTGCATTTTGATCATTAGGCGATTCGGAGTTTAGTCCATCCGTCTTGTTTATCTGCCCTCAGGGGAAAATAATCCCTGCATCCCAGCCATCTCGACAAGTTTGAAATTCAAACATATTTTCAGTTCTGTCAGTAAAATATCAAATGGGCACATTCGGATGGGTATTGACACACAACGGNCGGAATCTGCTTGTTCAGACCTTGATTTCCTTTTTTTTTTTTTTTTTCCAGATGTATTGTCAACAAATCCCTCCTTTGCCTGCTGCTCCCTGCATGCAGGAGCTCGACACAATATTAGGGAGAGTGAAGGTTGGGGTGCACGAATGGGTCATTGAAAAGCAGCTAAACTGAAGCATTCTAATTATTCCTAGCAGCCTTCCCAGGACAAGCCAAAGGCATTCTCCAGCGTAACTCCACCTCCCTGTGTCTTGGGTGAGATTTATATACGTGTGCTTGAGCGAGAGATGTACCTTAAAATAATCAAGCCAGTGTTTATTTTGGCTTCCTTTGCCTCTTTCCCCCCACCCCCCACGCCAGAAATCCACCCAGAGCCTGTGCAGTGAGATATTTCTCTAGCAGATGCATGCCACGCTGCTGGTACGAAGTGGATTGGTCACTCTGGAAAGCGCACGCTAACGAGGCAGGAACAGATGGCTTCCAGTCTTGGTATGGAGCTGTTGTGGCTACTGTTTTTTCATTAAGCATTAATTGCTGGAGGTGGAAATCATGCTTCTGAGTGTGCCAAGGAGACGGGTCTGGCTGCGTAACTCGGATGCACCGAGTGGAGCAGGGAAGGGAGAAGGAAGTCTGTCTGGAAACCTGGGATGCCACGAATTTCTGGTCTGCACCAGAAGGACAGCCTCTCATCTCTGCTTTACGAGTCACTGTCTGGGAGGCAGAGGAATTTCCATGCAGACCAAGGGAGGCTCACTGGGAATGGAAGCAATCTTGGGGGGTGAAAGGAGTTGTGTTTCAAGAGAAGGTCTGCCTGAGAAGAGCTGTTTGGCCTGCTTGAGGTGAAGTGAAAATGCAGTTGAAACCGAGGCGAGATGATGTAATGGGAATGTGGACCACACCAGGAGTATGTTCAGTTTTGTTTTTATGTGTATATATATATATATATTTTGTCAATATTTTGTATTTTGTATTTTTAGTGTTACAAGGCAAAGTGCTGGATCCCGATGTTATGGACACAAAGTTCCTGTCGTCCACTGGAATTTTTATGTAAAAATACTGGTTTTAATGCCCTTTTTTACCTCCGTAGTATGCGTTCTTTTTCCATAGTACTAAACCCCCACCAAGTTCTCTGTGGATTTATGAAAGAAGTCTACTGTACCAAAATATTAAAAGAACCACCACCACTTGTGAAAGAAGGAAACCATACTATTAACCCTGAACCCCAGATACCATTTAATGGTGGGACTACAGTTTTTCTCAATGTCATTTCTGTTTCTCCTTTTTTTTTTTATGACATCCTTTTCACTTCATTACTTTCCGCTTTCACTCTTCTGTTCAATATTTGTTGTCACTGAGATGTTATTTCTTACCCTAATCCTACTGGCATAATTTAACCTGGTTCTTCATCGTGGGAGATGCAGCCTAGGAGTGGCATCTCTTTGTTGTAAATGCACACCAAATATGGAATTTCACGACTGTGGTGCTGCTCTAACTTTATTGTAGCTCTGAGTGGTGCTTTGGAGCTCTTCTACGAAAAAACCAACATCTTGTGCACAATCTTCTTTACCTCTGCCCCTGTTTGATTTTTCATAGGAAAACATCTGATTCCACGCAGTACCTATAAACCCAGTCGGCGTGATATATCTGATAAGGTCCAGGTTGCTTGATAAAATGTGGAGATTAGAAAGCCAGGCTTTGGTATCCTGGCTCTGTGCTCCTGTTTCTGCTGTTACACCCTGCCTTCATCCTGCCTGTGCTGTGTTTTGGAGAACTTACCATAACATCATTACATTCTCCATCTGTCTTGAAGCCTTGATAGGTTCATCCAGTTTCATTTTGAGCTGGTGGAAGGAGAACAAATCAAAAACGTCTGACAAATATCAAAATGTCCTCGTGTTGTCAGAATGAAATGTATCGGCGCTTCAAAAGGAAGGATAAAAGTTTTATGTTTTGACTTTTTAATTTAATATTATGTATTATAATGCAAAAAAACCCCAAACTAGGTCAAAATTAATTTCATACTAGCACAAGCCAGTGGAGTCTTACCTGTAGGCTGTAATATTTTTTCAAAGTGAAAGGTTTCATATGTGTGTAAGAAGATACTGTTCTCTCTTTTTGTGATTCTTCTTATCAGTCTCATTGTGCCTTTGTGTGATCCTTCTTTGTGCTGCATCTTACAATATGTTAGCATTTATTCCTTGTAATGCACAGACTCTGATAATTAGAAGTTTCCAAAGTATACTTCATTTTTCGTATTATTTCTTCTACCCTTAAAAACCTCCCTAGAAACCACAGAGTAGGTAAAACTTGGAAGATTCTCGTGTTTTGGAGCTTTAAGCCCCGCTGTTTGATTGGTTTGGGGCTGTCAGAGTGCACACTGTCCAAACCAACGTGGTGACAGAGCTTTCCTGATGATATTGTAAATATGCATCAGCTCCCAGAGGTGCATATCTCAGACCTCTTCGCTGATGAATAGGAAAATCCTGCTGCTGCTTCTGTTAACAGTAAATTAGCAGGAGGAGCAAACGTAGCGAGGCAAAAAGAAAGAGGGGGAATGGCCTGTGAGACTGATGATGGTGGGGAAGAGGGAAGGATAGAAGTAGTAAATAGGCACAATTTGTTTTAATAAAAAACCCCCACCTCTTAGTGCTACTTAGAGCTGCCTTTTACAGTGGAAGGATGTTTAGCATCAATTATAGAAGAGGGGCTTTATTTATTTATTTATTTATTTATTTATTTATTTTTAATTTTGCTGGTTGTTTAAGGTAACTCAGAGCACTGTTTTTGTTCCACCAGCAGCCAGCCCTTCCAGCTCGGCGCAGGAGTCAGTGGTCAGTGACCATCCATCTCCAATTCTCCCCTTCTGCTGCCTCGCTCAGCCACGTACCAGCGGCTAATGCACATTCTCTCGCTGGTGATTTTGTGACCTTTCATCTTTCCCTCTCTTGCAGCAGTGGTCATCTGCCCACCAGAGGCGTGAGGTGTGCACTGAAGTCCGTGGAAGAAGACTTGATGCCCCCAGCTCTGCCACTGGTGTTCTGAGGGCACTTCAGTGTCTCACCTACAGCCTCTGTGAGCTTCAGTCCCCACCTGCTCAAAATTTCCTTTGTCTCCTCATCCTGAAAGCTGCTCTTTTCCAAGGCCTGCCTTTAAGGGTTGTGTCCTTCATGGAGCTCTAAAATATTGTAGCGTAAATAAGATTGGATGAAGAATTGGTGTAACACAATTTTCCCCTTGTGTCCGTGCATTTCCCAAAGAAAGGAAAGGTGTTTATCTATTTCATCTTTAACAGAAGATTTTTTTATTCAGTTTGAATTGTGAAGATTTGTGTCATGTTATGAAAATCTATTAAGATGACCAGATGACCAGCAGTTTCAGGTGATATGTATTAGTTGGTCCAAAAATCTATTTTGACTTTCCAGGCTAAAAGGTGATGACCTTTTTCTTACCCATGGAAATTTTTAGAGCAATCCCCACACTTTTCTTCCTGCAAAACATACCAAACATTATTTAAAGCTGCTATGGAGATGAACAGTGCATTGGGACCATATTGCTCTCCTATCATCTGGCATAATGGTTTTCTTTTTGCCATTTAAGATTAAAACACATATGGAACTTGCTTTAATTTGTCACTTTTATTTTCTGAGTTGCTGAGTTCCAGCTTCAGCTGGGATGTCACATTAATTCTGTTTAAATCTTGGGGAGCAAGCAGGTTGATTGGAGTTAACTGTGTACTGTATAATGATTCTGAGCTTAAGCAGCGTTATCTCCAGCAAATGTCTTTTCTACAATAGTCATCTGTGTGAAGCCCTGGAGCAATTCTTGGCTTTTTCACTCGTATCACTTCACTATCAAAGCTGAAATGATTAATATTCACAGAAAAAAAAAATAGATTTTCTCACAGCAAATCTTCCTTTCTATTTCTGTTTGGTGAGATCCAAGCCTTCTGCATACATTATAAAGATCAGCTAGAACCAGTCTGAGGAGTGAGGATGTATATCTGTGGAAGTGATACAAATACATCACTGTGATTATCAGAAAGGAATGGCAAACATGCCCACATTCCTAGCGTGCACACCTTTTTCACCTAGCTTTTTGTCCTGCTTCTCCTGTTAGGTTTGGCAGTAACAAAATCAAGAATAGTGCCCTTGAACAGGCTGGATTTCTGCGGTGTGGAAAAGAATTGAATTGCACTCCTTTTGTCACTGTGAGAGCAGCAGCTCCCCGTGGTATTTCCTGAAGGACAACAGCCACCAGGCTGCCACTCCACGTAGCAGCATCCTGGGGGTGACTGTGGGGTCTGACCTTGGCCCAGGCACGTGCAGAACCAGCCAGGTCTGGCAAGGACCGTGGTTTCCAAGAGCAGATGCTGACTGAATTGTTCCCAACAGCTCCCTAGCCCAGAAAGTGCCCAGGACTTCTAAAATAAAACCGGTTTCCATCAAATCCAAGGTGTCCATCCAGGAGTTGGAGATGCCTGTTAATTAAAAACGGGAACAAAGCAGCCAGAACTTGGCTCAGGTGCATGAGCTGGTTTCCAAAAGCTGGTTTTAAAAGAGAGGCTTGGAGTGCTTTCAGATCTTGTGGAAGTCAGCAGTGAACTTTGCACTGGCAAGGTGGACCTTAGGTGACATCCCAGGAAGTCAGTGATTCAGAGGAGGAGAGCGTTCCTTTGAGTCTTCTGTTGTGAAAATGGTGAGTGCTCACACATTAAATCAGGGCACACTTCACCCTGCAAAAGCAAGCAGCCTCTCTCCTTTAGAAAATGCTTTTTTGGTCCAACCATGTCAGCCTAAGGTCTGTATCTATATATAAAGTGTTGTATGTCAGTATAAATACACATTGATTTATCTGTAAGTCTGTCTCTCTATATATGTATATTTTTGTGTATTTTCTCTTCAAGAGGTGAAACCCCTTCGTTTCCACATAGGAACATCAGAGGAGACCTCTTGATGTGGCTTCCCATCAAAAAAGTGTTTGATTTTAGGTGAGGACAGCCTCCAAGGCCAAGCATTTTTGAGTCAAACTCTGCAGTATTCTGTGCCTCTCCAGCCACACCTTCATTTTGGGATGTGCTCCTGGCCAATTTAATGGAGACCAGTAACAAGAAACAATCACTTTTACTGTTGCTAGCAATTTTTGTCTTTTTTGTCGCAACGCCATAAAGAGAACCCAGCATGGATTTGACCCTTCTGTCGGCGAGCCAGCAAATAACCCGAGCAGATAATGCAGACAAATACAAACCAATAAAAGCTGTGATGAATAAAAAAGAGCATTCTGCGTGGGGTGGGACACGTTTGCCAGAACTCTAGAAAGACAATGGCCAAGGGTGCTTTCCAAGACATCACCATGCCTGGCGGAGGAGGCAGGCTGAGCGTTGGGATGTGTCACTCCGAGGGGTGAAGTGGAAGTGAGAAGCACTGATTTGCTCACCTTGAGGAACTGAATTGAGGAATGTCGTGTTCAGATCGCTCTCTCTGGGGCTGTGCAGAGGCACAGCACGGGAGAATCAAGAGCAGGAGCAGCTCTTTCAGGAGGAGCCTGATGTGGCTGTACAGGGAGCAGTGTCTGGCAGTGCGGGCTGTGCTGAACCACCGAGCCTGTGCTCGGAGCAAGGAGGCTGCAGTTTGGTGCGCCTTGCTGGAAAGCCATGGAAAGCCTCTGCTGCTGGTGGTGGGGCTGCACACGTGAGCCCAGAGCGAGCTGGCGCGTCGTAAAGGTCACCAGACCACTCAGCACTGTGCAGAAAGACAATTTCTAAGATGCTTGGAGAGGTGAGGGTGGGACTGGGGGTTGTGTTGAAATTGCTGCAAATGGGTGTCTGGCCTTTCCTGGTGCTCTCTGCCTCTGGCAAGCCTGTGAGACAGTGAGGAGATGAAAATGCTCAGGAGCTGATTCCCATCTTCACTGAGGAGCTTCTCTTTTGGCTTTGGCAGCATAATTGCTATATTTGTTTGCTTTTAAAAGGTGAAGGAAAAATAAGTTTTTACATCAGAAATGGTTTGAGTCTGTAACTTTTCTTTTGGTGTTTGTTCTGTGGCATGAAAGCACAAGGTGTCTAATGGACTTTTCAAGGAAGTAATCTGGTGTACATCCTTAAAGCTTAAAGCTTTTATTGATATTTATACATGTAGGTAAAGAAAATACAGTGACAAAGTATTAATCTATTCTATTTTTTGCATCAATACAAAACAGCAGTTAATGCCATTCTTAGACAAACTTCAGAGCTGTTATTTCTTAACCCCGCAATTGTGAAGCGGGAGAAAATAGGAGGGGAAAGTTGTACTGGTGCAGCTATGGCTGTTGTTTAACCATTCATCCCTCTTGATATAATGGTGGTTGATCAAGACATTTTATTTTCATTCGTTATAATGATGTTTTACTCCCCCTCATTTTAACTCAACCGTTCAATTTTTTTTTTAAGTCCAGGGAGTAGCAGTTGTGCTCCCAGCATATTTCCTGCGCAGAAATAAAATCTGGCAGGCTGGTATGATTACAAAGCGTGGCCCTTTAGCAGTGCCTTCCCCATTTTGTCAGTGGGGCTGGCTGCTTCTCTTCTTTCTTCCTTCTCATATTCCTCTCCCCCTAATTGAGGCCTCCATGCTCTCCCAACCTCTCTGTGGCTGCCTCTTCCCGTAAAACACTCGTCCACCCTTAATGCATTTGCTCTCGTTGAAGTATATCCAGAAATAGCTTCCAGATGCTGTCATAGATGTCCATTTCATTATTTCTGGTGAAGGGATTTCACTTAAGCATAACTCCACCAAGAAAAGCAGGAGTCTCTGCCTGGTCTACATCTGCTCATCTAGTTCATCCCTGCAATCATCTTGGCCAGCAGCACAGTTTTAAAAAACCCAGCTTTTTTTTTCCTGTGTTCACGACAAATTTTTTGAAACGAGTGGATATGTTCCCAGACACCCAAACTTCACAGTGCTTAGCAAGGTTATTTTCTAAAAGTGGTACGGCCACTCTAATAAAATGTCTCAAAGGAGTGGCTGAACCTGTTCTTCATGTCAGAACTCTTGAGGCTCCTGAGAGGGAGATGTTTACTCATCCAGGAGGCTTTGATGAGGGTGTGAGGGTGGTGGGACAGAGTTCTCAGTCCACAAAAGGGCAAACAATTAGTAGATGTCCAGTCCAAAAATGTATTTGGAATCATGCAATCATAGGATGCCAGATTGGAAAGAGACCTCAAGAATCCTCTGATCCAACCTTGGCAAAAGCAGATTCTGGACAAGATGGCACTGCGCCCTCTCCAGCTGAGTCTTAGAAGTGTGCACTGTTGGGAAACCCACCATTTCCCTGGAGAGACAATTCCAATGGCTAATTGTTCTCATTGTGAGCAATTTTTTCTCTCATGTCTAACTGGAATCTCCCCAGGAGTAAATTGTATCCATTACCCGTTTTCCACGTGACTCCTTGTAGAAAGGGAGTCTCCATCTTCTCCGCAGCCACCCTTCGAGTACTAGAACATGGTGATAAGGTCTCCCCTAGGCCTGCTTTTCTCAAGGCTGAATAAACAGAGTTGTGTCAACTTCTCCTCACTTGGCAGCTTCCCAGCCCTTTGATCGTCTCTGTGGCCCTTCTTTGGACCTTCTCCATCTGTTCCACGGGTTTTCTTTTTTGTGTCGCAGTGACCAAAACTGAACACAGTGTTCCAGATGTGGCCTGACAAGGGCTGATTAGAGTGGAATAATGACTTTGTTATCTCTGCTGGTTGATGCAACCCACATCCTGTTGGTTTTCTGTGCTGCAGCAGCTCACTGTTCACTCTCATGGAGCTTGTTGTCCACCAGGACCCCCAGGTGCTTTTCCACAGAGGTGCTCCCAGCCAGATTTGTGTTCCTGTTACCTTTTTATTCCTGAATTATGTTTTCCCAGGTGCAAGACCTTACACTTGTCCTTGTTGAAGTTCATAAGTTTCTTGTTATCCCTCTCTTCCAGGCCTCTCCACGGTCTTCCTGCAAAGTGCCTTGAGCCCATCTTCCAGGTCACTTATGAAGATATTAAACTTAAGTGTAAAATTTTATTTCTTTGTTCACTTAGCTCTCGCTGCTTTAGCCGTGTGAAAATCTTTTGCTCCTTGTCATCACGGAGGTCTAAAGATCAGGACACCAAAGGAAGTGAGGCCCAGGAGAGAGGAGATGGAGAAATATTTCAGCTTGGTCTTGCACATCAATAACCAGAGCAAATGGGAGGTCTGTCAGGTGGGTGAAAAGCAGACATAGGTCATGGGGAGCTGAAGAGAAAGGGCTGTGAGCTGAGGGTGGAGAGCTGTGACAGTTGTGCTGAGGTCACCAGGAATTCCTCTTCGTATTGAAATACGGCTCTGGTCCCAAAGCATGAAGAGGAAAACACCCAGCTGCAGCGAGAGCTGGGACAGCTCGAGGTGTGGGGAAGGTCTGAGGCTGCAAGAGCAGAGCCAGGGCAGCCCAACGTGCGAGGAGAGAGGGCTGAAGGGGCCCTTTGTCATGGGGTGGGTAGAGAAGGGAGTGCCTGGTGAACAGTCCCACATCCCATCTGGGGTGGGGATGGATTGGCCAGGCAGGGCCAAAAGGCCTGCCATGGGCAAGGGAGAGCCTTAAACTGCAGGAATAGTCCTGATATCACCAAATTCCACTTTTCTCCTTGCTTTAGTGTTCCATGCTGCCTTGGTTTGGCACCTCTGTCTCCAAAGGCCAATACAGGCTCAATCCCATAAAGACCTGGTCTTTATCATGGCAAATGCGTGTGAACACCTCTTGACTTAGATGTTCCAGCCTGCACTTGAATATTCCTCCCTTCACAGGTGATCTGTCATTCTCTCTGAAGAGTGGATGTTCTCCTATCCCCCTGCAGTCCAAGGAGTTTTGCACTTCTCTGGGGCTTGTTTACTTTTAGTAGATAATTGTACCTCTGGATATCCGAGATCTCTGGGTCTGGTTTTGAGTGTAGTCTCAGTGGGACTGGAGGACGTTATGGCTGTGTTGTCTGGTAGCTCTGTAGTGGTTTTCAATTGCTCCATTTTTGTTTACACTCATTCACCTCTTATACTCGAGGAAAGGTGTCTTTTATTTTTTCTACACCATTAATTATCGTATATCCACACGCACACACGCACACATATATGTACGTAAATATGAACACAGCTTTACTGTGTCTGCCCTGAGTAATTTCTGTGGCTCTCTCTCTTCTGCTTTCCAGTCTCCTCTCATAACCACCTTGTTCTCTGTGCTTATTGACAGTCCCTTTTCGGTTCCAGGGTCTCGAGAAGGGTGTCTGGAATGGGGCACAGATTTGGCACTGGATGCATGGTTTATTTCCCTCCAGCACTGGCCAGAACCCCCGTTTGGGTCTGCAGGATTTACAGCCTCTGGCAGGGAATGAACGTATCTGTTACATCTTCCCTGAAGAAACGTTTACAGGCCCGCTGATGTTTTTTGGCAGGCCAGGAGGGACCCAGAAGACCCAGCAGATCAGTGGTGCCTGCTGTGAGCCCCCGGGAAGGGTCTGGCTGCCGGGGCAGCATCGCTGGGCACCCCACAAACAGCGGGGGACTCGGCTCTCCCCGGGAGCGGGGAGCGGTGCTGATCCGTGGAAAGCAAAGCACAGGAAGATGTCAGTGAGTCTCTCAGTGCCACATGTTCTTCACAGGCTGGGGACTGCTGGAGGCAGTTCAGTGTAGCTGGGGTTGAACTGTCCTTTTAAAATCAGTCTTCAGTGCGCCTCGCTCTCCTCATAGGCTGTGGCATCCTCTGCTGAAAGCCCCCGAGGCTCTGCTGAGCTTGATGGACAATTCCTTTTCTTTCTTCCCCTTTGTGCTCTCTCACAAAGAGAAACTGCTTCTCTTCCAGGGAGAGGAGGGAGGGAGGCAGGGAGGGAAGAAAGGAGGGAGGGACGGAGAGGAGGATTTTCTTCTTGGCCTGGGATGTCTGCACCTCCACACTTCCAGCCCTGTCCTACGGCCAGGCTGGATCGCTGTTGGTATGGCAACGCTTCCCTGCACCAACCAAACCGTGAAAGGTGAGGGAAAATAATTATTCATCTCCATTTAGCTAATGGTATACAGAGACCCAGAGATTGGGATTTCTTAGAGGAATTTATGATATGGTTGTGTCCTGGCAGTGTTTTGTTTAAGGTAACCACAATGTCTGGATCCCCCCAGGAATCAAGGTATAACCAGCACTGATCTGAATCTTTAAGTGGCTTTGACGAATGCGTCTCAGAAAAAAATAAGCTGGGGTTTTCAGGAACCATTTGACATTGTTCTTGCTCTGCAGCCATTAAAGGGGCTGTCCCAGGTGAGCTGGTCGAGGTCACAGAGGTTGCCAGTGCAGAGATGGGACAGAGCCACATCCCTGGAATTTGAGTTGACTATCTTCTGATGCTTTCTGCTCTGATGCCTGCTTTACAAGTAAAATAAAATACCATTTCTCAGCCTGAGCTTCTCTCTGCTTGGGTGGACAGTTTGGGTCTTCTGAAATATCAACAGCAATTGGGAAACAACCCTGCAAATGACTGAAAATTGACTGAATTTGCAAAGCCATCTGTGGAAAAGCAGAAGACAGTGGAGGACATCCTGCCTGTCCTGAATGTTGTTGATCTCCATGCCTTGTGGTTTAAGTACGTTTGTGTGCTTTGAAAAAGAATTTCATATGCAGGAGCCTGTTGCCTTGACCTGAACTTAGCAAAGGGGCATCTTGAGGCATTGTCACATCTTGGGAATGTGGCCTAGCTTTGCATCATTTATGAAGTATGCATTATTCTGGGCTAATGTGAACGTAAGCCTTTGATCTCATGCCATTGCACCAAGCGAAATAGATGTAACTGTTGAATTCCTTCCTCTTTTATCATTCCTCAGTCAATAATACTACAGCTTACCATTCCTCCATCCCCCTCCTCCTTTGTGCAGCTTCTGGGGCTGTGTTGCTTTCCTTCTGGTTTTCAATCCTGCTGCATTCCCCACGCTTTCAAGACAGGTTTTATACAGGAAAAAGGAAAATACATTTCATAATGCAAACATGCCCTGCTCAGCACTTTCTGTTATCTTATTTATACACTGCAGTACAGCTTTCTATGACCCAGTGATTATCATTTCCCAGAGCTATCATCACTTTAAAGCTACCTCTGAATTGTGCTCCAGCAGATGGTACAACCCTACGAGCACTGTGAGAGCCTGGAAGGGAGGGGATGGGGCAAGTGGTGCACACACCCACCAGGCTGCTGCCCCAACAGCCAGGAAACCTTCACCTTGCATTGCTTCTCACAGTGTTCAACTTCAGCCTGTATTGTTGAGTACTGCCAGGCTGTTAACCACCAGGGAAATCAAGGTGGTTGTTTTTCTTGGGCTTGGGCCTGTCTACTCGCTGACTTTTTTTTTTTTTCTCTTAATTTTTTTCCCCCTGCATAACAACTGAGCTGATTAATTCCAAGATAGAATACCAAATAAGTAAGAGTCATTCATTATATGCAGTATTCTAATAGATTTCAATGTGATCTAAACTTGGATTGAATGCTAACCCATTGATTGCTATTCAGTTGTTTAAGCAGCTGTGCTACTAAGCTGAGCAGTTGCTCTGTGTCATCCTTCTCTTTCTTCCTTCGATTTCTACCTCCCTTTCTCCACTCTTGAAATGGCTAACCCCTCGTCTATACATTTTCCTTCAGTGGATTGTGTCCTTTGTGACTGGCTACCAAGTACACAATGGAAATGGTAGACGGCTAAAGTCATGAAAGATACGTTATCCCCACGTAATTGGGTGAAATTCCCATGGGTATTTCACCAAGCAGAGCAGGTTGTTATCGTTCTTGTTGAGATGATAATAAAGAGGTGTGATTTACTGCTTCAGTTGTTTCGAAGGTGTCATTTGGAGCTAGGGGAGTGTGGTGCTGTTAAACAGACCTGGACAAAGCCTCACAGAGCAGTGAGTGCACGTCTGTAATTGTGGACAGGGGCATTAAAAAAGTGGCTTGATTATTTTTCATAATCCTGCACTTTTTCTTCGACCCAAAGTGAAGTTGTGGGTGCTTTCCCACCGTGCAAATGAGGCTCTCTGGAGTGCACATAACTATGTGTACACATATGCATATGTATAGATACTCACTAATTGAATGTGTATATGCATTTCTATACATGTCAACATAAATATTTAAGATCTTTTATGGGTATCCAAGCACTTTTTTCTTCAGTAGTGAGTTAGCTATGTTTGCTTTCATAGCTAAATAGGTGTTCAAAATATCTTCTGGAAAATGCGGCTACTTTAGGCATCTGTTCCTGAGTTAAGTATCTATCTTTAGGCCACTGGGTTTGAACCTTCTGGCTTTTACCATTAGTGAATCCTGAATCTGACCTTGTGGAAAACATTGGGAAGAGTCCTCATCCATTCACTTGTTGCTGCTTCTACCTGAAGCCTTTTAATAATTCTGTGGGTTCACCTCCTTCCAGACAGCATTTGGGGAGGGTTAATACATGTAGTTGCCTGAAGCTGGGAACTAGATCTGGTGCAATAATGTGTGAGGAATCCTCATTTAAAAAAAAAAAAAATTAGCAGGCCTTTTATTGTGCTTTGTATAAGATTGCATCAGGTTTGTTATGAATTCTGCTGACACTTCTGCAAAGAGTCAAAGTGGGGCTGCATTGTGGTGGTGGGGAAAAAAAAATCAGATCTCTTTCATATCCAGTACTTGGATGCCAGAAGTGGTTAGTGCCAATGGCCATTCTTGCTTTAACATGTTACAGATAGGAAATAGCTGCAGGGAGAATTAGAGAGTGGGAAAATAGTCAGCTGGCTCATGGGTTAACTGTGAGATTCCTGGTAGCAGAGAATTTCTTTCTTCATTCTATATTGAAGTCCATGGATGATAAAGCTGAAGTTCTACATCATAAATTCCCATTTGGACATTCAGTTTTGAGAACCTACATCCAGCATCCTTATCATTTTGAAGTTAAAGTCACAATCAGTAATGAAATCTGCTTGCTTTTCACACACTGAAATTAGCTTTGATTCTTTGCCTGAAACATATGTTTAAAAGGCAACATGCACATACTGTGCACTGACCCTATCAAAGCAATAAATACCATTGAAGTCATTTTCTGAAGCTGCCTACAGCATTAGTTTATTTTTAATATGGTCCCTCTGAAGGAGTGGTGTAGGAAATGCCTATGGGAGCTATTTGAATTGTCTGTCTGGGGTGAAGTCCCTACCTTGCCCTGCTGAAGAAGAAAGTAAGAGGGGATACTAATTTCCCTTTGTTGCTGCAAAAGATGATGTTTAATTCATTGGATTTAGAGCCTTTCTAAGGAAAATGGTATTCTGTTTGGGTGAGAAAAATGCTTCTTTGATACTTAGCATGATTTGAAGCAAGGGACGAGGGAGAAAGATGTTGCTGTAACCGAGAATGGGGTTTAGTCTGTGACAGCTCTCCTGGTTCCTTACGGCAGCTGTTTGAGTCTTTTTGCTCCACGCTATTCCTCCTGCGTTATCACCTGGACATTCCTCCCAGCTCCAGAGGTTCCCTCTGTGGAACAAGGAGGAGGTGGGCACGCACCAAATGACCATTTCCAGAGTGACCCCGCTCACCCAGGCAGGCTGTGCTCCACAATACAGGTGGGGAGTGTTCAGAGCTGGAGTGTTCAGAGCTCAAGGGGCTGTGTCAGAGGCAGTGAGTGGGTCAGACCAGGATTGATCTGACACTCTGGTACCACCCTTCTTCTCCCTGCAGAGCCTCAAAATGACCAGCCCTTCCCCACGTTTTGCTGTGCCAGAGCCATGGCAGGCTCGTGGCAGACAAAGCAGGCATGGATTTTCTGCCCCTTGAATGTCAAATGACAAAAAGCACAGTTTGGATCCTACGAACCTGAAAGATTGGTCCACTGGCAAGGGGAACGCATTTTTTTGTCACTCATGGTCACAATTAGAATGACAAGGCCAGACTCCTCCATCACTGCTCTTTAACGCTGTCAGCACCAGCTTTGCCAGAATTATCCTGTCTGAAGCATGAATGGGCCTATTCATTTTCTCACTTTGTTTGACCTAGGAATCTAGGAACTACTTAATGGCATGTGGGCTGCTTTCTCCAGTAAAGAAATTATTAAGCTAAAGACTGGGCTAAAAAATGTGCTCTCCTAGCCATGAAAGACTAATTTTATGTTTGTTTGGACGTATTTGTAGAGTAGCTGTGTTATACACCATGCTTCTAAATAGTGTTTCATGCTGTGTAATGGGTTTGAAATCTTTCACCTTCCGGGGCTTGTATTTGTGTAGAGAAGAGAAGGAAGCATGCAGGAGAAGTATATAGTTTTTAGGAGCACACTGTGATTAAATTTCTTGCATTTTATTATGTCCAAGGCAGGAAAACACTCAGATCTCATGCCCGAGACGTGTTTTCAGAACGCAGTGGTTTCGTTTCAAATGGGTCCCCAGAGAAGATGATCTCAAGCAGGGAAACGCGTGCAGTCTTTCCAATGAGATAAGAATAATCATTGCATTTCTGCTGTGCGTTTCTGCAATGCTGTAAATACCCCGTAAATCTCAAGATGGAGATCACATTCAGCTGCTGACAGGGGAAGCCTGGCCACCAGTGTGGGGAAGCAGCAGTCTGGCACAGGAATTGGGTGGCAGGTTTACCAAGAAACATCTCGTTTTCTTGCCTGTGGATGAAGCAGGTGCACGTGGGTGTCAGGAGCCTTGTGGGCTGGAGTGAATCTTGCTTTCAACTGTAAAAGGCAGATAAAATCCATCTGAGAAATGGACCTGAGACCAGGCTGTGACCTCCCTGTCCTCAGTGTAAAAGCGGCCACAGAAACTCCTTTCTTTCATTAGTTCATTCTGCAGAGCACCCAACGGTGTTCCAACGCAAGGCAAGTTCCTGCAGCAAAGGGAGGTTTTGATCTCTCATTGTCTTTTTGTCTAAGCTGGGCTGGTCCTGAGGCTCACATGAAGGTTTGTGGAAGTTTTGGAAACTAGCAGAGGTACCTGAGTCATCAGTCATTCACGTAGACCTGGAAGAGGTTCTGGGCATCACTAGGTAACCGTCAGTCACAACACAACAGAGCAGGGGGAAGTTTCACATTTCTTTGGAATTGTTTTCTGAGCGTTCATGGGAGAACTTCACCATGCCAGACCTGCTCCTCACACCCAGATTTTGGCTCTGTGGTGCTGCGGTTCTTGCTGGTTTTGACTGTGCACCAACAGACCCTGAAAACAGGCTACCCAGCTCTGAAAGTCTCCTCTTGCTCAGAACAGGAGGACTCTTAAAATCCCAGAAATTAATGGCTTGTTTTATTGAAGTGGATATTTAATCTGAAAAGTTAATTTTTGTCAGTAGATTACCATTTTAAAAGATGTGTTTTGAAAACTGCTGTCCATTCTAAATGAAATTTTCTGTGTTCTTTCAATGAAAACCAGCAGACGGTGTAGTTAATTTCCCATCCTGAAAAACGATCCTGGGGTAAAGTAAGAGATTTTACTAAATTAGATTTTAAAATTCAAACTTTATATAAATGCTATATAAAATGCTTTTATATTATTTTAAAAGAAAATGTAGAAGAAAAGGTGGTTTACTACAAAGCCATCAAATTAAAAATATATTGTTTCTTGTTAAAGGCAGATTCCTCCTTCTAACTACTTCTCAAGTCCCACATGGATTGGGTAGACAATATGAGTCTTTGTTTTGTTTGTTTTGTTGCAGCTGGATTTATAGGCAGCTTTTCAGAAGGAGAATTTCTTTGCTTTTATGGTGGGCTAGAGGTCTTAATACTCTCTTGCAAATGGTTCTGATTGCTCAACTTATGGTGCTGTTTGATTTATTGTTAAGTACAGTAGTAGTCACCAGGTTAATGTCGATGTTTTCTTTCTTGCTGCAGAGTTTTCTCTCTGCAGCACCCTTGATCAGAAAGCTGCTGTTCACTCCAGGACAAGTCCCCTTATGGAATGAGTATTTTGTGTTGGAGCCAACTCCCACAGAATTTGGAAAAGCCCAGGAAATCATCCAGTCATTCCCTTCCAATTCCTCCTTCCACCACTGCTCTGCAGCACACAAGAGCTTTTGGAGACCCTCTGGGCTGCCTTTAGGCTGTAAAAACTCTGTGGGCAGCCACCATTGGAGGACAATTCCTGCTGAAACCTGTGACAAAGCCCCGTGATTTCTCTCCTGGCTTCCCAAACAGAGCTGGGCTCTAAACCCCCCCCTAACCTGGCTGCTTATGGGATGCAATCACTCGTGAGAAGAAAAACTCATGCCCTGAGCAGAAGAGGAGAGGAACCATATCCCAGCAGGATGAAAAAACCTGAGATCTGTCATAGAAGAAGGACAGGGAGAAAATCCAGAGAAATCATGTCTGTGCTGTCTGGTTTATCCTTTGTCAGTATTAAGAGTGCTATCTTTAGGAAGATACTTCTTGGGATAATAAAGATTGGGCATTTAGCAGCCTGTATAAAATCAGGTTCCTATTCCCACAGATACGTTTTTGTCTAGTGTCTGAGGCTTAGGAAAGGAGTGTTGCAGATTTTACTCACCCATTCATAGCAAGCAACTAAATGCTGGTATTTTTGGAAAAAAAAAAGAAAAAAAAAAGAAGAAAAAAAGAAAATAAGGAGAAACAGGAAAATGAATCTCTTGTCAATTTGACCCACCACTGGGGGCTTTTTTTCATTATTGATATATCTGTAATTTTCATCTGCCCTTTATTCTGCATGTATATTTATATATGAGTATTTTTTTTTTCCACAAACCTGCAGTGCAGTGGAAAGCTAGATTTAAATATTTTCAGACCGACTGTACCCATCATTTGCATTCCACTGACTCATTCAGAGCAAAGACATCTGAGCAGAAATACAGCAGATAAAAGAGAAACCATTAATCCAGGGAAGATTACTGGCACAGAATCTTTATCCTGTATCCTCCCTGAAATGAGACAAAGATCTTACTATGTACATCCCTCTGGCTTAGCTTCAGAAAGTAAGCAATACAGTGGTGTAGACATGGTACTTTTTAAAGGCACATTACGTTGGTCTGAAACTTCAGTCTTCTGGCAGAGCTCGTAGCTGCTGAGGTGTTTTTCAGTGGTTGCTTTCTCGGAAGAGTCTTCAGCACCCCAAATCCTTCTTTCTGGCTCCTGCAAGGGGTAAGAGAGCACACTCCCTGACCTGCTCCTAAAAAAGGCAGCACGTGTCAGCCGGAGGATGGAGGCTGCTCTGCAGCACACGGGTTACACACGTATTTCACAGGGTCTTGCTTCTGCTGACGCCTCATCTCGACGTGAGCTCTGAGTGCTAGTTAGCTTTTAATGAGCCTAATAAGGCTAAAGCTTTCCAGATACTGGTGCTTCATTTCTGGAAGGGGGGTCGGCCGAGGATGTCGAGCAGGCTTGCCCTTTCCAGGAGGCACTCATTCCAGGTGGATGGGCATATTAGATTTCAGAGTGCGGCAGGCTTTTATCTCCCTTCCCCGCGAATGTGGCAGGCTGCAGTTGCTTTTCTGTTTGCTGGTTGTTTGTCTCTCTACCTCTGTCTCTGCGATATTGATCCTCAGTTAAAAGACCTGAGAGATAGAGCTCGGGAAGCGTCCCTTTCTTCTCTGGCAAGCGGTGGAAAATCCAGTTGCCATGTGATTACTGCGCTGTCTCAGCTGCTACTGGCCATTGACCATCTCCTGCAGGAGTATTTCTGCACCATACTAATAACAGCAGAACCTACTTTAATCATTTAGGGCTTCCACTCGAAGCAGCCCAGAGGGCTAGATGGTTTTCTGGAGGTAGCTCCATGTGCTTGAGGACTTATCTTGCTGTGGTGTGCATTCAGCTATGAAATAAAATTGCAGGAAATGATTCAGTTTTGAATCATTCTATTTAGACTGGCAGAAGCCGAAAACCCTCCTGTGAGGTACAACAATGTGGACTGCTATTCAGATGGGAAATGTAAATACTTCAGCATGCCTGATCAGTTGGACTAGAAGTGCAAGCAAACTGCTCTGAAGTGTGGATTCTCAGCTTTTATTCCAGACAGTTTTGTTCCTCCAGACCCTCTTTTTCAGGTGAAAAATGTTTTCCTTTTCTTGTCCCTGTGCAGGCTGTATGTATATTAAGATCTCTAGAAAATAGCTAAGCACAACAGGAACCAAGACCTGGAGGAAGCTTCTTTCTAAACAATCCAGCATCCTCTTCCAGTTCAGAGCAGAAGAATGTTTAGGTACATGGAAAAAAACCTTGCTGTTATGGAAAGTTCAGCTTACCAAGAGTAAACCATGATCTCTTTGTTGTTTTAAACTGACAAAAAGCGAGGTCAGAAGCAAATCTTGTTTCTTCCATAATCCAGAGCCCAAGGTCTGCAATGGCTTTCCCCCTCACACTAATAATGTCCACGTTATCCATTAAGGGTGATTTGATTGCAGATGTCAACTTAGGGATCTGGGTAATAATCTTTTTCAATAGGAACCTCTTCTTAATGCAGTAGTGTTTGCCTGTTTTTAACTGCATCTTCTTCTCCTCCTGTAAATATCAATTATCTCTCCAGCTCCATTTTAGAGTCTGTCACTTTGCCAAACATTGAAATAGGAGGGTTTATTTATTGCAAAGGATATACAAAGACAAAAAAAAAAAAAAANTTTCAGTGTGCCCTCTTGCTGTTGATTGTTCCCTAGATTTGAAAGGCAGAAGTGCAGTTCTGATAATCCTATGAGTTCTTCACACTTGCTGCTAGAAATGGCCCTTTTCTGTCTCTCCTCTGGGTGTTGTCTCCAGGGTCTGTGCCCTGCATGCTCCCTTTGAACCACAGATATTTGTTTAGTGTTGTGCCACCTTCGTTTAGGGTTTGACCAAGTGACATTACGAGTGAGAGGTGGGAGGAAGAGCTTGCCAGAGAACTTCAAGTAATCTTAGATCAGCTCGTTGTCAGCTGCATTGTGTTCCTATGCAGCATGCTCATTCCTCTTTTGATGCCTCTGCATACGTTTCAGGCTTTACATAAAAAAAATGGAAAGTATTTATACAGACACATTACCTCACCTGAGATGGTGTCATTGTGCTGTACGCTTTACATATGGTAAAAATTGCTTCTCTGTTCCTCCTACAAACTTAGCATCTCAATAATCAAGACAGATAAAGCTTTGGAAGTGAAAGAGAGGTCCAAGGTCACCTCTGCAGGAAAGCGGCAGCACACATCTCCCATCCTGTGGGCAGGTGACAGGCTGTGCTGTCTCTTTTAAAACAGATTTGATAAGAGGACATTTCACAAATCTGAGAAACAGGCGCTGCCCATTTCCATACTTGCAGGAAGGGTGTCTTCAAGTGAGGAAGCTTGATTACAAAGTCTGCTGAGTATGCAAGGGAAAGAATGAAATATTGCACTTGCCACAGTCCTGATTTTTGTACTTCTCTTCTACTATCTAAAGGAAATATGGTATGATCTTTGTTCCAGTCATTGCAAACAGTTTTCAAGCTGGTGCAAGAGAAGATGTGTGGGATGGGACCAGGATTTTTTCTTTTGTGTGGCTGTGTGTGGACATGACTGTGAAATATCTGATTTCTAGAAATCATCACATGCATAAAGTTAAACCTATCAGCAAGTGTTCACACATTGCAGGCTCAGGATTACTGCTCACATTCCACATAAAAGAAATCTTTCAAGGTCCTGCAGAAACCATCATCTGGAGTTCCTTTCATCTCATAAGGCATCCCAGAGCAGTTTTGCAAAGCCATGTTACCCTCCCTCCTCATGAGGATGGATGAGGCTGAGGAAAGAGCTGCAGCCTGGCAGCCTGGTGAGAAAGAGGAGCTGAGATCCTCCCTACCTCATGGTATAGAGATCACATCAATGCCAGGAGCTGCACGTGAGAATAAATGGAAGAATAACAGATCCCTGCATGTTGCCATGGAGCTCTTCTGTCTGGACTTCAGGCATGCTGTAACATACGATCCTTCTCTTTGTCCCTGTTACAGGCAGCCCTGGTTGGTCTTGACAGCACTACTGTGCTCAGCAATCAGAGTTATCCCCATAAAACAGCTCGGTTAGTGCCAGCAGAGCCATCTCTGGGGCTTGCATGCCCTCACCCTTTGCTTGTACCCTGCTTTCCAGACCACCATGCTCTGCTGTTTTCCTTTCCTCAGTCCTCACAAGCAGTCCTGCACCACCACAGAGCTGAACATGGTGAGGAAAGCTCTTTTAAAAAAACAAAAAAAATCTAGGAGATAGCCAAGATTTTTTTTTAAATAACTTGTTGATTTGCCAATTCTACTTTACCGGTCTTCCCTCTCATGGTGTCTGTAACTTGACATTATGAACTTTCTTATTAAATCAAGTGCTTCCGGACATTAGGTAGTGGAGTGGAGGAAGAACCACACAGGTTTTCAAGGAAAATTAATACTGATAAGGTGCTGGCCACTGTCTGTCCTGTTATTGTTAGAATGTACATTCTCTCCCAAGAGTGTAGAGCACCTTCTGATGGAGTGCTCCTTATGTTGAAAAATGACAAGCATTAAGGACTCCGTGCCACTTCATTGCTAAAATATTTACTAGAGCATGCTTGCTTCCTCCATCTGAAAGTGTGGTGTATTTATAGGAGCATCCCGTAATGGAGCATCCTGCATGGAGCAGTATTTTTGAAGAATAAGGCAATACCATGTGTGAAGGGGTGGGGTTGGGGCTGTCCCCTCTGATGTCCCCTCTGTTGGCAGGTGTTGGCAGCATGCAGGGGACTGCAGGAGCTGATTGACTGGAGCAGATTCGCTCTGGTATGTGAAGTCTGTGAAGCCCCTGCAGGGGATGGGAAAGGCTCACAGGGCTGAGGAATTTGAGGTCTGGGATCTCTGTGTGAAATTGCCAGGAAGGATCAACTTTGAGCGAAAGGGGATGTTTAGATATTTTTTTGTTGCCGTTAAAATGTCAAATCACAGGCCTCCATCCCCATGTAAATAGTGTAGGTCAGATCCTCAGCTGATGTGCAGTGGCAGGTTTGTCATGTGCTCTCTGTAGCAGCTGGGAATCCTGGGCTGGTGGGCATGGGAAGATTCCTGCCCTGCTCCATGGCTGTGAGTGTTGGAAACACGGCCCCATAGCCCCTGGCCAGAAAGCAAGAACAATTGAAGATGGAGGTCACTGAAATGACAAGAGCAACTCTTGTAATCCGGTGTTGTCAGCACAAATGCAGCAATTGATTGAAAAGTGTCTGCTAACCAGGCAGCGAAGAGCGCAATTAGAACCGAAATAGCAAGAGGGTCTATTTCAGAGTTTTATGATTCCAGCTTGCACCACCCCACTAATTTTAAGTGCAGATGATTTTTCTGTCTGGGCCGGAGTCAGCTGGGGACCAGGAGCCATCTGGGACAGAAGGAATCTCAGGGCTTCTCAGAGCTTCTGCTGTTAGGAGCATGTCATGAACACACCCTAAAACTGAAATGCAGTCCTCAGATCTACCTTGGGGATTAGCAAGGACCACTGCAGAGTGTGGCTGGGGACTATTTAAGCTTTAGTGGAGACCATGAGGTCTATTGGAGCCACCAGCTCTCCTGCATCAGAGGGACAATGGTGGAGTTTTCCTAACTGGGAAAACCGTGATAGGGCTCAAGCTAGACAGCATTTTAGGAAGGCATGAGCGAGACTGGACACAAGAGACCCTGTTAAGGCCTGCGAGATGTGTGGGGACTCTGGGACAGCTTGCTGATGTCGAAGGTTGGGTGCTCGAGCTCTGACTGGGGTAAAGAAAGGCTTTTAGACAGTCAAGGAGGCTTTCTTGTTCTGATCTCCAAGAGATGTCATATTCGAGAAAAGAGTAGACCTGGTGGCCTGGTGGAAGAAGAGTGCTTGGGAATAAGCAAGGAAGGTGAGCAGGGACAGGTTTATGAGTGCACCATCTGGGGACTGTCAGCAGACAGGAAAAAAGTGACTTATCAACAGAGTTTCTGAATGGAAGGAAATGGTGTCTAGAGAAGAGAGCTCTTTGCAGGCAGCCTTGTGTGGGGTGTGTGTGCTAAGGTCTGCTGGCTGAGGAAGAGCAAATAGACCCCAGGGATGGGTGAATTCCGTGTGTGAGGCTCCGTGGCTTGGAGCACCATTGATCACACTGCACAGCCTGTGGATTCGAGTCTGAGTCAGAACTTTCCACAAACTGTTCAGCGAGGAACACTCTGATCTCTTAATAAATATTAGCAGTACAGTAATAGCAGTGCAGTGCAATGTTGAACAGTCAATTACTTGAAGGGCAGCTTTATCAAGTAGGAATGTGTAAAAGATTTTCTTGGATTCTTGTGTCATTGCTTAGGCTGGGATGGTTGCTGCAAGAATCACAGTGTTAACTCTGGATATATTCCAAGCTGAGTAAAAGTAATTTTTAACCAACTACATTGAGGGTTGAATTTGCTGTATGCACGTCTACATAGCGCTGAATGCAGCATTAAAAATGGTGTGTGCCCATGGCATTGACAATTTCTGTTGACTTTATGGGGAAACACAGAGCCTCAGATAGTGGGATGATGAACAGAACTACCTCTCCACGTTCTTTTATTACCCCCTCATCCCACCCAAGCACTGCTCCCTGATAAAAGGTAAAACTGTGCACCATTTATGTCTGTTGTGAATGGCTGCTGTACTCTAAGAAAGCAATTGAAATCTTCTAGTCACTTGGTTGAATGTGACATTCTTCCAAAAATCAGCCCAAGTTCACTCTGGGAGCGGCTGCATCCCTCAGTCGGGTGAAGGAGTAATTGTGCTGTTCAGTTTGCATGAAGGTGGCAGAAAGCAGAAGTGGATTGGGGCACTGCTGTCTCACACTGAGAAGCTCTGCACCTTGCAGCATGAGAAGCCCTGTGAGGAGCTGCTGGTGGCTCCAGCCACTGCTTGCTGTGGGCAGAGGTGACTTCTGTGCCCCTCGTTTTGCCGAGTGTTTTGGTGCTGACTGTGAACAATTATCGCTGTTTTTCTGCTGTTGTTGCAGCCATTTTTGCTTGGCACCAGCAGTCATTTCTAACTAGCTGACAGGTTTGGAGGGCCCTGGAGGTGTAATGCAGTGCTGTTGCAAGAGAATTCCAGATACCTGTTCGAAACTAACCAACACCACATAAGAATTAAATTTCTTATACAGAAGTCATTACCGCAGAGGAGTGGAGTTGTGGTGAAAGCATTTCAGGCTGCAAGGAAAGATCACATAAAAATGTTCTCTAGTGATGCACAAATAGGTAGACAATGCCACCTCAGAATACCCAGTTCTTGAGTGGGTACTTGAGGAGCTTGCTTTTCCTGGCTTACTCTACATCATGAAAAAAAAGGAGATCAGGTCATTTTATTCTGGAAAGCGTTTTTCCCGTCTCTTTGGCTGTCACATGTATTTAACTTTAGTGCCCTCAAGGACAATGTGGTGGATCAGCATGCGAAGGTCTACAGCCTACAGCCTGTAGTTTTTCATTTCACATCGCTTTAAGAATGGTCCTCTTTGTTTCCATTTTGAGCCACGGCTGAATTCTTACATGTTGTCTGATCTTCAGGCTCAAATACCCAAGAGAATAGGCAGCTGTGAATCAACCCTCTGTGTGCTTTCTAGCAGGTAGTCTCGCAAAGAAGGCAGTATGCTTCTTCTTATTTCTTTAAACTGATAGGGATTTGAAGGAAAAGACTTTTATTAAAGTCTCATGAATGATTATTTTCTTCCTGCTGATGATTCTGAATTGCATGCGGAAATATAAGAACCTTTTAGGAGAGCCCTGTGGGTTTAAACCCAGTTCTTTAGATTTATAATTAAAGCTCATTGTCTTTATGCTATCCTACACCTTATGAGAGGGATCACTTTTCTAATTACACAGTACCAGGAGGTCTGTCACATGTTTTTGCTCAGTATTATGGTACACACTTGCTCTAGCTTTTTCCTCTCCTTCTCCTTCTTCCATAGATTCTATATTATGTTTTGGAAAATCAACATAATAATTTTTTTTTTCAGGCCAGATGTTTCACTCTGCTATGTTAAGTCATCTTGACATACTGCCATGAAATGGAAACAACTGCTAGTTTTAACATTGCTCCATATCTTTATTAAAAGGTACGTCTCATGAATCTTAATTCCCCACATACATGCTATCTTCCTCTCTCCCCCCTCTCCCCCATTACACTTCTTTCTCTTCCTCCTTAAAGAAGGAGGAATATTAAAATTTCCTTGCTGTTCTGTCTGAGTGGCTAATGAGGTTCTAGATAGCATAATGAATATGCAGTGCTATTGATTCTGTGTGTGTGTGTGTGCGCGCGCGTGTGCGTTCGTGTGTGCGTGTCTTTAATCACAGCTGGAATGCAAAATCAGGCTCCACCTTTCAACTCTATCTCCATCATGCTGAGAGAGTGAGAGAGAGCGAGACTGAGACTGCTAGACAGCTCGAAAGAGATTGCAGCTCAGATGTCCTGGAAAACAGCAAATCCCTCAGACCTGGCAGATTCCGTTACCATGAGAACTGCAGATATTTCCATTGTGATGGCTTGCTCTAGCAGCCATCTGTTACACCCATTTGATTAGGAAGTACAGTTCAGCTTGTATGGGATTTTCACTGCACCTTATCCCATGGCAGCGTGCAGAAACTCTCTCTCTCTCTTTTTATATGCTAAACTCAATGTTTTTAAAGTGCTGTAATTTACTGAGGCTGAAGGCATTTAATGAAATGCTGGGAGGAGGTCACTGAGGGACAGTATCTCTGAGAAGAAAGAAGCACATGAGATATGTGAAGGGGATTAGCATCCAGTATATAAATAAGATCAGCCCAGAAATTAGCTGTATTTAGCAATTCCTCATCCTTGCCAGGGAGAGGAGCTTGATATACAGACCTCATGAAGCCATAATAAAATTAGTAATTGCCTCCTGTTAGTTAATCCCACTCCATATATATTTATTGTATGCATGCAATAAATGCATGCAGCAGATATATTTCAGGTCTTCTGTAAAAAAGGGGAAGGTGATGACTCTCCCCAGATGCCTGAAGTGGTGCAGTGGCTGCACTGCGTAATGATTAGATTAGCTCTAAAAATTTAATGGTACCATTTGACTTTTCATAGATGCAGAACAACCTTAAACTTTCTTGAAGGTTTTCCGTGATTTACTGATTAAAACAATTGTTTGGAGTAGTTGAGTCCCTCGGTGTAAATTAGTGGTGGAGGAAATGGTAATGGCACATCAAATGGATATAAAAACAAAGGAGTCCCCTTCAATTAAAACTCTCCAGACATTCTTCCTAAGTGGCTGGCATTCCAGATTCAGGGTAATCTTATGTGTGGCATAGTTGCCTCGAGTATCTTAAAATGACTGAAGGTCTTGTAAACTCAGTGAAGCTAATTAAACGCTCACACACTGAAATGAATTTCTGATTGCTGCTAAGGAGGCATTGAGGTCAGCTCCTCTTTTCATTGCCCACACTTTATGGCCAATGCCAGATACTAAATAAATCAGATCCTCAGAATCAGGGGCTCTGTGGTTTTGTTCCTCTTATATATTCTCCCACCCGGCTGAACATAATTCCTTATCCGTCTTCATCTCGGCATGAAAAGTTTTCTCTCCTATTGTTTTTCCTCACATAGCACCAGATTACCATGGAGAAGACTATGATATCATAAGAAATGAATGAGCATGTTTCTCACCATGGGTGAAATATACATTCCAGACCTAATAAAGTCAGGAATCATGTAATGGGCCTGGTAAAACGAGCTGCTTAGTTAGTGTAAATAGAAATGGTTCTTCTTTAGGTCTCTGCTTCAGCTAAGTAAGTTCTTAGACACTTTGCTGAGCATGGAGACACATAAGAACGTGTTTAAGAGCTTTTCTGAATAGGGATTGTTCTTAAAATGCTTTGCTGCATCCAGGTCCACAAACATTAAAAAAAAAAAGTAAAATTTCCTTTCTTTTTTTTTAAATAAAAGATTTTCTTGTTGATCATCTTTAGAGCAAGTTAGAACTTTCACTTCCTGCAGCCTCCCATCTCACATAATCCTGGAGGCTGAGCTACAGAGAAGAGAGTCCTTTTTTTTTTTTTTTTCCAGACAGGGCACTTGTTTTATGAATGTGGTATCTGCCTTTGACAGGCAGCAGATGTATGGGAGCCCTGAAATCTGAAACAATAAATACCATTCAGAGCCTCACCACTGAACCTTCTTATAGTACTGCCTTTGTTAAATGAAACATTTACAGGAATACCATCCCCCTCTTCCCACCCACCTTCAAGGCGAGGATCTGAACCATGTTTTTAAAGTAAAGGTTAAGTACCTGAGGCATGAACAGTTGACATACAAAAGAAACTAAAGTAAATTTATCATTCGTTTGCCAGCTACGAGGTGTGTCGAGGGCTTTTTCTTTCTCTTTGTAATGCATGAGAAAACAAACCTGGGAAGTGTATGCAAGGAATATTTCTTTTCTACACTGGAATGTTAACATTTGCACCTTCTGACTTAATACTGTGTATTTCTTCAGAGTCATCAATCTCTTGAGAGTCATCTTGCCATCTGTACCAGCATTGCTCCAGGCTTCCATATGAAAGTCCAATCTGGCGGTATAAATACTGGATAATGAAGAGTAGGTGTTAAAGTTTCTGACTGGTTGGAAGATGAGTCTGTGTCTATGAGAGATCCGAATTCGTGTGTTAAACAAACAAACAGAATCTATGTTAACATGGAAGTTCAACCAGAAAGAGCATGATGCATGTTTGTCCTCATACCCTCTCCCACTCTCTGTGGTTTTTCTCAATTTCTTTCTTTATCTTTCTCATTTTTATAGAGTTCACCCATGATCTGTGAGAAAAATGTTCTCTGACCATGACATTATGCTTTGGAGATTACAAATAGGGGCAGCATGTTGACTTCCTATAATGTAAGGTTCTTTTTTTCCCCTTCTCCTTTTGCTCCAAGAAAGCTATAACTACATAGATTAGCAAAACTTTTGCAAGAATGGATGTAAAACAGATTTATCTCAGTGTCAGCTTTATCTGATCCATTTGGTCTTGCAGAGTTTGGATGGTTTCCTTTGTTACAATAACCAGCTTTCAAACATCTATATCCTTAGGGTATTAAATGTCAGCCTCCAGTGTATCGTTCAAGGATAAAAGATTGACAATACTGAAGTACTTTTTTTTCTTCTTTTTTTTTTTTCCTCTTCTCCAGCACTGGCAGAGTCTTTACTCTGCACACCACTGCTGACCCCAGAAATGACCCACAGGAACTACTGGCGAAAGGAGTGAAAAGGTATTTCAGCTTGTAGGCATTAGAAACTCTCTTCATTAATAGCCTTTTTGCAGACTTTTCAGATAGATTTCCTGTCATTGTGATGAGGATATATTTGTAACGAGTCCCTTAAGTAAATGGCCAGTGGATAATTAATTGAACTAACTAGGACTTTCCGTACTGTATTTTTTTTCTTTTATTTCCTTTTCTTTTTCCTTTTCCTTTTCCTTTTCTTTTTTTTTTTTTTTTGGAGTTGGGGGAGGAGGGAAGACTTCCAGATGGTCTCATGTCCTCTGTGCTGGGTGTACAGCCCTTTGCTATCTCTTGGCCAAGCATTTCAGCCCTAATTCAAATAAAACACTTAGGCATTCTGTTGAGAGAGGTAGATTTTTTTGTTTTGGTTGGCATCAGGTTGGCTGCACTTCTCTGGGCACGGGGGTGACTACCCTGAGCCTCATCACACTGAAAAAGTGTTGTTAAACCTGATCTTGCTGGAAGAGGCCGCTCAGAAGACAACATTTGGGTCAGTACTGATATTCACACTACTGATTATATGATCATAATTCTGGTTACAATCCACCTTGTCACACCCTTCGTGCAGACTCCAGTCTCCCAAATACGTTACACCAGTGGAAATCTACAGTGAGGCTAAATTAGGCTTATTATTGTATTTCATTCTTAGATTGCCTTCTTAGCACTGGCCTTCAGCCTCTTTATTTGAAAGTTTGCAAACACGCATTCCTTAAATAATTTCTGACCTTCACAGCTGGTTATGAGGCAGCTATAGTTGATGTTTTTGAGCAAAGTCTATTTCCCTCTCTCAGGGGCCTCCATTTTCCAAGTTTTGGAAATGACTTATTAACTCTGCAGCCATTGGGACAATTCTCCAAAGAAATAAAGTTCTTGATGAACATGCACAATTTTTCTCTGCACATCAAAGAGTTCAGATTTTCACTCCACTTGTCAGAGACTACTGATAATTACTTTTATTAACCATCTCACAAATAACAAATGTGTGAGGTCGAAAAAGTCTCATTTGAACTTTATGGTTTCATGTGTGAAAAAGAAATGCTTTTGAGAGTAACCATGAGTGCTGGGTAAGGAGCCATAATTTTCTCAGCAAAACAGATCCCATTAAGAAGATAAAGATATTGGGGTGCTGGTCCAATGCTCCTGAGATTTTGTTCTGACAATTGTGTGCAGGTGTGTTTGAAACTACTTGTCTCTGTATGCTGCTTTGAGGAATAAATGTGCTCTACTACATCCTTCATTATTTTCTGTAAAAAACAGTATGCCAAAGTAAAGGTCTTGTGTCAGGCAGTTTGGTCAGATATACAGAGGGATTCTGCCCTCACAGCGATGGACATAAAACACAAACAACATAATCCTAATCTCACTTGTGCTGCTGTAATCAGGGTGAGCTTTGCTGAAACCAGCGGAGTTATCCCACTGTTTTAAGCAAACTAAGGAGAACCAGGTATTTGAGCGCTGTGCCAGTGCTTCCTTCTGTTTGGCACTTGCAGTCTGCTCTGGAGTAAGCCAACAAGAGACAAAAAAACCCCCAAAACAAACAAACAGTAAAAAAATGTCACGTAGGTGTCTAAAGTGTTGCCTCCGAATTTCAGCTGGGGGAAGTTGTGATCCTCTGTAATTACTGCTCTATTTGAGATCTTTAGACACCAAGCGTCCTAGAGCACACCTCCTCACCTCCCATCCATCCCTGCTGAAGATGTGGTTGCCCTGATATTTTGGACTCTTTTAGACCTGTAGGTGTATTTGGAGCAGCCCAAGAGCCCTGAATACAAATTCCTGATTCACCAGCAACTCCTATTTTAAACATTTCCTCCAAGGCAAATGGGAAAGGGCCTTTGGTGTGTAATGTTTAAGCCTGTCTCTGGCTTTAAGTCTTGAGGTAAGTTATTTATGGGAAGCAGACATCTAGGCTATCTTACCCTTTTCTTCCGTGCATTGAAGGCAGTGAAGGTTGCAATATTAATTGCTGCATCAGCAACTCCAAGATTTAATGTTTTTCCCCATTCTGCAGGCAATGTATCTCTTGCATGATTTCCCACATAGTCTTCACTTTCACAGCCATCTGAATGATAAGCAACAATAATGTCTCTGGAAGTGATCCATAAATCATATTCAAATCCACACATCCAAATGATCCTATTTTTAATCTCTAAACTACTGTAGTCTGTGCTTGCTAGTGCGTTTCAATTGGAAGCATTATGCTCCCCACCTACACGTTTTCTTCAAATCTGTGCTAATGCACTCCCCCCTCAAAAAAAAAAAAAAAAAAAAAAAAAAAAAAAAAAAAAAAAAAAAAAAAAAAAAATTTACAAGGGNAGAGAAAAAAATATTCTACCTGGAGCTTGAGTAATAACACATAGAAAAACTAAGGGCAATGAAGACCTCCCCAGATAAATTGAAGTGCTTGTATGAACTACAAATAACTCAGTGTTTTATCAGGATTTATAGAGGGAATATTAATGGTCTTGGGTTTAGGTCACGGCATTAGAGTGGAGAGTACCCGAATTGTCTTTGTTCCTTTTCCACAGAGTTTCTGCTCAAAGCCCCATACAGCCTGGCCTTGAACACTTCCAGGGATGGAGCATCCACAGCTTTTCTGGGCAACCTGTGCCAGGGGCTCACCAGATTTTATTTTGTATCAAAGTGTATCAATAGTTCCAGGACAATGTGAACTGCTTCTCCTGGAACATCCATCATTTGTTGTTGTGGTCTTTATGGAGGTATTCCTGGAACAAATGCTTTTGCTTTTTTTGTGGCTACAGCTGACACTTCTTTTCCTTCTTTAGCTCCCCTCAGCCAGTCTGCTGGGGACTTCTCAAGATAAAATTAAAATTGGTGCCAGGCTTCACCCAGCTGATGGCTGGCAACCCTGTACTAGGATGTTTATGTCCCTTGTGAAGGTTTTTAGGGATCCCTTGCATCCCTTGCCTGTTCAGGTCTGTGGTCCTCAGCACGAGAAAGAGATGGACCTGTGGGAGCAGGTCCTCAAGGGGCCACAAAGGTGCTTGGAGAGCTGGAGCTCCTCTGCTGTGAAAGCAGGTTGAGAGAGCTGGGGTTGTTCAACCTGGAGAAGTGGAGGCTCTGGGGAGACCTCACTGTGGCCTTCCAGCACCTGAAGGGGGCTTAGAAAAAGGAGGGAAAGGGGCTTTTAATACAAAAAGACAGTGGCAGACAAGGGACAATGGTTTTAAACTGAAAAGAGCAGTTTTAAGTTAGGTGTTAGAAGGCAATTCTTCATCGTGACAATGGTGAGACCCCGGCAGAGGTTCCACACAGAGGTTGTGAATATTCCGTCTCTGGAAGTGTTCAAGGCCAGGTTGGACAGGGCTTTGAGCTGCCTGGTCAGATGAGAGGCAGAGAGGTTGGAACTGGGTGGTCTTCAGGGTCCCTTCCAACCCAAGCCATTCCGTGATTCTGTGATCTGCAAGCTCACACTTGTGTCTGCCCACTTCCCTGCAACTGGCTACCAAAGGAGAAAGGAGAGAAAACTCTGTTTCACTATCCGTGCCCACAGGTGAGTTAAAGCAGACTGTGCACCCCCTGTCCACGCCACGGGTGCTGTCTCTGCTGGAGGATGGGAAATGGGCAGCTCTGACTCTGCTGCTCCTGCATCTGCCCATCACGTGGCCCCAAGTAGCAGGTGCACATCCCCTCCACTGCCAGGGCACCTCATTATGCTGACATCCCCCGAGGCACACAGCCTCCATAGTGCTACCCAGGCTGGAGAGATGCCTAATAAACTCAGTCCTGACCAGAATGCTAATGGGCCTGTCCCTTCAAAATGTTCCGTGCCCACTGCACATGTTTCTGTCGAGGTGATTACTGTGGTTACTGGGGAGAGGGGTTTTTTTCCTTCCTCCCGGAGAGTGGCTTTTTAATGTACAAAAGAGATTCTGAGAACATCTGACTTGGGTTGTTTTCAACCAAGTTGTAATTCTGGGTGTCAAGGAAGCGTGTAATATCTAAAAGGATGTTGAAATTAGTCTGTATTAGACAGGCTCCTGAACACAATCTTAGCACCAGTGCTGGACTTCCAGGCAATCATGTAATGTCAGTTCTGAGCCTTCACCTTCTGAGCCTCCATGTTCAGTGTGTGCCTGAATTAAATATGCAAACCAAACAGAGAAATTTAATAAAATCTCAGTGCAGGAGTTTTAACTTTGCAACCACACTAATGGGAGAATGTGAAATATCGTCTTGACTTCCACATTGTCAGACTCAGCGTTGACGGTATTGCAGGATTTAATTTTTTTATTGTTTGTTCTGTTGAAAGCAAATCAATATGGAAGTTTTTTGAGATGATAATCTCTCTTAGTAATGTTAGTAGTTGATTACCTTTTGGGGTTATAAAAAGGGAAATACTCCTTTATCAAATAGTGCAATCAATGCTTGACAATATCTAAATTATTTATTGTGGCTTTTCATATGGTTTCCATCCAGCATTAGCTGAGGTGGAGATTCTCAGCTGAATTCTCATTAGACTTGCACCTATCTCTAACTTCTTTTTTAACCAAATTCAGCCTTTGTGGAATTGCAGTGGGTGAATGACCAGATTTTATTGCAATTGAGGCTTCATTCAGCAGCAAACAAATATGGACCTAAACCAGATGTGATTTGCTGGATGTCTACACATCTAGAAATAGGTGTCTGAGTGAGAATAATAAGTTTTGGTAGAGTACACTGTAGGAGAAATCACAGCTGGGTTCAAAGTCCAGGATGGAGACTCTGGGATGCAGCTTTTTACAGGTCTAGAACATCTCAATGTTGGTAAGAGCACTGATGTTATTTTTCTGTGTATGTGCAAAGGGAAGCGTTTCAGTGTTTCTCAGCTGATGCAGATGCAGAGAAAAGCTCTGTTTTGGCTGTGTCCTTTTGAGGCAGGATTGGCAGCTCCCCTTTCCATCAGGCAGCACTGTAAAGAGAGGTAAGAATCCCCATGGAGACAGCAGGGATCCTAAACAGATCTTCCATCCTGCAACAGAACCTGCTGCGATTTCCTTCCAACAGTGCTTATGGGTGGCAACATTTTCCTGCACCCTTGTTCCTTTAGGGTAAATAAAAGCGACACTAACTATTGCAGAGGAAAAAAGAAAAAAGCATTCACCTTCAAATTACATATTTTTTCCAGTTTAAAAGTATGTAATTTCACGGGGAACACTCTGGGATTCACCCTGCTGTGAAGCCATTGCTCAGTTTCTCTCAGCAGTGGTCAGGTGCCTACAGCTCTCAAAGTGGAACCCAACTTCTACTCTAAGGGTTGGATAAGAAAGCAGGGAAGAGAGAAGATTATTTGTTTTAGAGATGAGGATCTGTTTAACAACTACAAAAAAACCCCATGCTTTCATGAGCAACAGAGAGTGAAGAAGGACTGGAAAGATGGCCAGGATAACTTATAAGAGTATACAGTGAAAATAAATGCAATGTAATAAATTCAAAAGCTGAATGATGTTTGGAGTTGAAGGTTTGAAAAGCAAACACCAGTTTTTGTGGAAGATTTATAAGCAGAACACACTGCAAGTCAAAAGAAGAATAGTTGGAAGGAGAAAGATATTGTTGAGTCAAAGTGGGAGGCTCCAGCTCTGTTAGTTGTCCTGGAAAAAGTAATGGAGAGAGAGAGAAAGGAAGAAATTGGTTAAACAATTCTTTTGGTTGCAGTGTCTTTTCTTTTTTTTTTTTTTTTTTCCGGAAAAATTTTTCTGGAAGTTAAAGGACCAGAAAAGTTTTTTAGGACGTTAAAGGAAAGTCACAAACTGCCAGGAAACAGGCAAGCTGGTGGAAGGATTATGCAAACAACATCATAAAACAGACTGTCTCCAGAAGACAGCTCCATGTATTAAATGTATTAATTGCAGGTGTGCAGCTGAGCCAATGCAAAGCTATGAGTGGGAATGAACAGAGCAAAAGAGTACTTTTCTCTACTCCCCAGCTTCAAACCAGCTCTGTCTGAGTTATGCAGCGCTGACTTTGACAGCTTTCCTGTACTCCAGCTCCAGTTGCTACCTCCACCCCCAGCCTGGCTCAGCCACCTCGTTATTAATTACATTAGTCTGAGCGCTTGGAGATACCCAAGCAAGTCTGGGCTTCAGCAGGTTGAAACCTAAGAGCTCTCCTTATTTCAGAGCGATGCCAGCTGCTCTTCCCCGTGCACCAGCCCAGATGGAGACCATCCAGCCCATCCAGAAGGAAGCCTTCCCAAGCACGGTGCTGCCCTTTCGCGATGACGGACACCAGGCTGCTGAGAGGAGAGTGGTTACACGAGCAGGGGGCTCCTGAGAGGGCGATGAAGTTACCCAGGAAAATCTAATCTTGAAGAATAGAATGAAGTTTGAACATCAGCCTTTGATTAGAGCTGGCTGGTAATGCCCCATGAAGGTTTTTTTCTCTTGGGGACAAAATACGCGAGTGTGTGAGAATGTGCGTGTGTACTTAGAGGTGTGCACCCTGGTTTGTTTTCTTTTTTTTTTTTACATGAGAGAAAAATCTTGTTTTCTTTCCAAAATGTTCTTTTTTTTTTCCTCCCCCTCAATAAATTACTTCTTTCCCTCCCACAACCAAAATGTATCTATAAGATGAGGAGGAGCAAGGGAATTGTTAAAATCTATCTTAAAATTCTCCATGAAAAATGGCATTTTTTACTCACTATCTCTGAAATACATCTACAGGCACAGTCAAGTTTTCCACCCACCTATGAATACTTTGGCATTGTCATGTCCCTGCTCCCCTTGCCCTTTCCTTTCCTCCAACTTTCAGCTGCGTTTAGTAAGTTGGGTTCCCTTGCTCATACATCATACCTTCCAACCCTCTTATCTTTATCACTGTTCATTGTAGTCACTCTATTTTATTGACTTCCTTTTTATATTGAGTTGCCCAAAACTGATCACAGTTTTCCAAGAGGGGCCTCACCAGGGCTGTGTATGGAGGAATTATTACCTCCGTAGTCTTGCAAGTAATTCTGCTCCACATCCCAGTATGGTATTTGCCTCTTTGTGCTACAGTCTCTCACTGTGAGCTCATATTTAATCTGTCATCCACTATCACTCCCTAAATAAGTCCTGCAGCACTTCCCCTTTAGTAATAAAAACACAGAAAAATGTTTGAAGAAAAAAGTAAGTTATCCCCTTGGGTGGCTCTTTGAGCAAACCAGGGTTTTCGTACAGCTGGAGAGACATTGAAACACAGCCTCACACTCTGCTTCCACATATCTGGATTTCGCTGCTCTAATGCCAAGAGTGAAAGCAAAGATGGCATTTCCTATTTGTACATGTTTTCTTAATATTTGCTGGTTGCAGCCCAGAGCATCGATAAAGTGGAGGAGCACCGTATCTACTTTTAGAGCTCATATCTACTAGATTTCAGAAATCCTGCTTTAAGCAGTTTGGAAGGATGTGCTGTGAATGTTGCTTCAGCTACTTGATATTTTATGGAAATCAAGTGGATGCTGCTGTATATGAGCAGAACTAGGACATGACTTGATTTGCAAATATGACCCCTCTACGTCTGGAGAGTTCTCCACTTTCCAGACCGGATACCTTTCAAGCACACGCTAGAGTGAGCATTTTCTCAGAACTGTCTGTCTTTCTTTTCTACTGCTGAATTTATTTAGAAGAACTTTGTTGATATTCAAAGTTGAAAAGCCTGCACAGTGTTTAATTTTCTCCTTCTTTTTGGCCAGTGAGTTGTCCTTCCAGAATAAAAATCTTTTCCTTTTTAGTCCATCTGATAATTCAACATAATTAATCACTGTGAAAAACACCAGTGAGGATTTCTAAACATTATGTGGGGAAGTATGGTGAGCACACACTTACCTTTTGAAGGCTACAGGAATTACAGTATATCAAATCACAGTGTGTTGCATTTATGGGTAGTTTTAGTGCTCAACCATTAAGTTTTTCTTTATTTGTTTTGAATGAACTCAAGACTGTCAAACCCCAGCAATACAGATTTTACCTTCTCACCATGTCCCTAAGATCTCCCTACCAGTCTCTCTTGTGGTATCCCTGAAGAAAACCAAGCATCACAATCTACAGATGAGCAGTTGTTGGAATTGCCTGAAGAGTGCAAGAACTGAATGATGCAGGAAGAAAAAAAACCCCATAAATATTGCACAGCACCAGCATTTTTAAAGTGCTCCCTCATTCCTGATTGCAGCATAAGAGCACACATTCATAAGGCACGTCACCCTGAAATTGATGGGAACATTTCTGTGGACTACACAATTTGTGTACTAAGCCTCCAGGTTCTTGAAGTGAGCCCTTGCTGCTACAAAGAGCTCTTAAAATTACATTTAAATTGGAAATAGAAATCTCCTCAGCCCTGACATTGGAGCAGAGTTATTATTTCCCATGCCTGTCTTCTCTCACTCAGGAAGCCGCTGCAACATGAAACCCTCTTCTGATTGTTCCTCCTCCAAATGCCTCTCTCTCAACTGCCTGAACTACACTATTTCCTTGTGAAAGGAGGAAAAATATGGGAATTTAGGCAAGCAGAACAGTCCTTGCCTTCAGAGTGAAAAAGCAAGGTCAAGAAGGGTCTAATTTTCCCAGCCACTGAAACATGTTTACCTTCTTCCTTCGCCTCAGCACAGGAACAGGTGAAGTGCAACTCCCAGTTCAGTAAACTGCTGCAGAATAACCAAGGGCTAAAGAAAGTCCCCGTGTGTGCTTTAGGGCTCATGAGAAGATACATTCCCAGCAGCTCAGTCTTGCAGAACCAGTAAGTAGTGAGAACACACCATCATACACGTGTGTACGGCTCTGGACATGCAGTTCATTCTAAATCCAGAAACTTAAGAACCATAAATCTGCTCATCTTAGGGGGTTGACACAAAAGAGGGAATATGACTGTTGAATTTAAGTATGGCAGGGTGAGGGGGATAGTGAGGGGAAGCAATTTTTTAATAAAAAACCGAACTAAGACAGGAAGAAATTGTTACATGCTCATTGTAGAGATTTTACTTTTTCCTCCAGAAATTAGGTGAAGATGCTGAAGTACTTGAGGGACGTTCTGGAGAAGCCTGCTGACCAGAAGTGTGCAAGAGAAAGGTCTGATGGAGTTGGGTCCATTTCCAAGAGAGATTAGGTGGTGTTACTGCATGCAGTCACTCACAAGTGCTCCAGACGCGTCCCTCGGGGCATGCCCAGTGGTTTAGCTGCTTACCTTGAGAACTGAGCTTTTCCAGTCTGCACTGAGAAGGGGACTGAATAAACGAGAATCAGGATGCATGGGTCAATTGCCACAATTGTCCATCTGCCTCAATTCACTGGCTGTGAATATGAGGCTGTATAAAAGAATGGACAATTTATCCCCTAAGTTTTCCCCATAAAGACAACATGATTAGAGCTGCAGACTGACTCACAGTGCTGTTACTGAAACAAGAACCTTGTTTTGATTCTGTTTTAAAAGGGAAAGGAGCACTGGCACTAAGTCAGAAATATAAAATCTTGAGAGATGCTCTATAAAGGCAACAAGCCTGGACAAGATGGTTGCTTGGCTTTCTTTCGGGCTCTTGAGTTCAAGTTAGCAGTTTTCTTACATGAATCCAAATGTCAGAATGGTCCCTAACTTTAAGTCTTAAAAGGAGAGGGATGATGTGAAGAACTCATACCCTTGTCAAGCAGGTACCAGGAGTCAGTTTGGTGCTCTCTTTCTTGATGGAGTTGGTTGTCATCTACAAAAGAAAAAAAAAAATCCAACAGTCACCTTTTTGTGACCAAAAAAACGTACGCAAGGAAGAGATGACTGACTGTGCTGAATGTTTCACAGTCAATGCCATAGAGAGTTCTCTCCTTCTTCTGAGTTGCAGGTCTTTCCACTCTGTCTGAACTCTGTTGTGTGGATTTTTGTACTGAAAATTACCTTCCTCTGCCAAACTCATCTCAGGTGTCTGGAATGTTTTCTTGGTCACATCCAGAGCAGTGCAGGTGATTTGGAGCAAGAAGGGGTTGCTTTGATTTTTCTCCTTCATCAGATGACAGACCAGGACTCAAAAACAGAGCAGCTGTGTTGGCTGGTGCCTCACTGCAGGCATCCAGTGATGTCTGCCAAAGGCTGCATTCCCTTGCAGAGGTCTGTGGCTCACCAGGACTGACCAGGGGACGAGGAGATATGTGCCTGTGCACTTGAAACACAGCTACTGTCAGGAACTGGACAATGTGAAAAGCTTGGTTCGGGCTCTGGTCACTTTTCTCACCACCATTCCTTTCCTAGTTTGGAGACAGTTTGGAGCATTTCCTTCTTTTGTTTATTTCACTTGGGAACAAATGGTTCATTTCCCTCTGTCCCAGCTGCTCTGAAAGGTTTTCTAGTTTCTCCAGAATGTATTATGCAATACTGCAGAGCAAGTCCTTTTTTTCTTTTCAACTCCATGCCTTTACCATGTATTGTAATCTGTCTGCTCTGATTAGGTTCATCCTATAGAATCACTGCCAAATTCTGTTTTACGCAGCAATGTTTAGTCTTCAGCCTGGAAGCTATGTACAGTCCTTTTAAGATGTTCATGCATCAATATCAGTCCTGACTAATCCCGAGAAGCTTTGGATGGCAGGAAGAAGAAAAGCTTCAAGCTAGCTCTGCAAGTTGCAGGACAAACACTGTGATCTTTGCTCTGGCCAAAATTCCACAACCACCAACAGAAGTTGGGTTTGAGAACAGGGCTGCAAATCTGGTTTCTGATATAGTTGTGGGGGGCACTGCCTCACCAGGGACTGGGCTCTGCTTCTGTTAAAGAGCTTCACTGCTGATTTTGGAAGGGATTCAGTGGGACCCCACATTTGCACTGAATATGTTAGTGAGGCTAAAGCAGTTTTAACCCATCTAATGCTTCTTTGCAAAAAGACCAGAACATTCCAATGTTTTCTTGTGCTTTCCTTAAATATAGGTGAATTCCAAATCAATATGACTGGTGGCCTCAGTGACAATTAGTGACTCATTATTCTGTTTAATTAATGTTTATATTGCTGGGGTGTGTGAAATCCAGGCAGGCTGGAGCAGCCCCATGCAAACATGCAGTTACAGAGATCCCTGAGCAGCCCTGGAAAAAATTAAGAACACTGGGACCTTTACAAAACAGTGGGGTTTTTTAGCATCCTTATCAAGGCTTGGTTAAAATTTCAGGGTGGTGGAGAAATGGCAAACATCTTTAACGTGAGAAGTGGTCATGGTTTTGTGGGTGGACACAACCGTGGGGCCTCAGCTGGCAGTGATGCCTTGTGATAAGAAAGGATGGGTAATCCTGCAGCCGAGGGCAGAGGGAATTAAGAAGCCACCGTTAACATGGGAGCTGTGTTGGCTGAGGAGGCCACTTAGCAAATTCCTTACTTGAGCATTCAAGGGCACTCTCTCGCAACTTGATCCTCACTTTTCCAAGTGCAGGGAGGAGAAGAATGTTTCACTGTCCAGAAAGCACCCGGGCCTTAAGATAAATGAGGATTGAAACAAACGTTTCCATTCATATCAGGGGCCCCTCCTCGCTAGCGTCCTCACTGATCTGTAAAAACCTTCTTTGTAAGTGGTTTCTAAAGCATAATCTGTGCTTTTAATACCATTTGATTGAATAATTCCAATGCTAGGTTTGTTTTTTAAAGGTTTTGAGAAGTGTTACAAGTAGCAAAAGTTTTTAATAGAAACCTGAAGCCACTGACTGAGGAAAATTTCCTCACGACTCTTCCTGTTGTGGAGAAAACTGGAGAAAAATCAAGTCCAAAACACTGAGGGTCATGTGAATAGCTACAGAGTGGAATTCAGGGACTTCGTTTCAGTAATTGCAGTGAAATTGCTCCCAGCAGAGGCAAGGAGCAGAGGAGAAATTTTAAAGGTCCAAGCAAGAAATAACAGAGCTCTACCTGCCTTCCTAAATGCAGTGAAGTAGTCCTGAGCACAGATGGAGCTCACAAAGCAGGGTTTTCTTTTCAGAGCAGATTTCTCTTTTTCCTTTCACCACCCAAAAGCCCACACCAGATACTGAGTGAGCTTTACAGAGAACTGAATTTGTTTTGTCTAAAGCCCTGGAGAAAACCAACATCCCCGAAATGGTAAAAGTAGAAGAAAAGTTAAAGTATGTGAAGTGTTTGTGTGTAAGGACGGTTTGTTCTTTTATTTTTTTGTTCTTTTTTTTTTAAAGAGAGGTGAAATCAGTTTAGTGAAAAGTCACATTCACTGTTTGGTGAAGTTGCAGACCAAGGTTATGTTGCAGCTACAAAGAATTTGGAAAACAACATGTAGGCTTGAAAAATGAACCATTCCTTCATGTATATAACTTAGTATATCATCCTTGATCATAATTATAGACAGATTTGGATTGAATCTATTATTGAATGCATTGTCCTTAGAGATAATCAGGGACATGACCACTAGTGACACTGTGATGGAAAGGACTAAACAGTGCAGTTCATCATCTCAGCCCTTGAAATGGCTGAGATATGCAAAAGTGCACATTTTATCCAAGAAATATAAATAGTACAAAGAACGGAAGAAAAAAAAAAGGCAAGCAGAGGAATCAGGTGGCTTCACAGACTGCTGTGTTTGAGGAACAATTTGACAGAGACAGAGCAAGATGATGATAACTTGAAAAAGTATAATTTGTCGTGATTACCTCTTTTTTTTCCCTTCCTCTCGAAGCAGTACAGTTTGCAGTTTGCACCCATTGCAATTTATACCTGGGTAAAAAGATGGCTTGGGTAAAAGACAGTTTACTTGCGAACATGCTTGGGTAAAAGATAGCTTAGCAAAGTAAAGTATAATTTAATCCCTTCACTTACCTGGGCCTGCACAAAGTATTTGGGATGTCTTGAAACCTCAGTTAATGAAGCCCCTTGCAAGAGTCCATTAAATGCCTTGTGGGTGGGATTCATTTCTTGAAGGACACCAAATAGCAGGGAGGGATGATTTCCGAGTGCAGTGTGATTCAGATAATGCCATACTTCCTCATCCTGCCTCGTGTGCACGTCTCTTCTGCACTTTCATTAGTCAGCCCTTTCCACCTCTGTAATTTCTCCACACACAGACCCCATATATTCTATAAGTAATGAGAACAGCTGATTATGTTGCCTTTGGCTACCAACGATTTCACTTTGCAGGCTTTTCTATCCACAGGTAATGGCACTGATGCAATTGTCACTGTATATGAAGATGCATCTGTGAAAGAGGCCAGAGAAAATAGGGAGTTTATAACACTGGGATCCTGGGCAGTCTAACTATCAGCTGGGGATATTGCAATTGCCTGTTACCCTGCATTACACTACGAAGGGGACAGAAAAAGATCCTCAAAGGACAGTGGGTGATTAAAATGAGCATTTTGTTTCCTCTTTAAATTTAATTCTCTTCCTCTCAATTTGAGAGGGCAGCATGCACTATCTGGCTCCAGCAGAGTTATACACTGGAGATGCCATGCCATATTTTTAAATCTTTGAACCATGTTGTATTGCTTAAAATGTTTCAGGAGCTGTAATATGCTGTTTAAAAGGTTGCAGCATGTGCAACACATTGAAAGCCCTCTGATCTGTAGAGTTACCTTTTCTGCTTGTCATTCCAAGCTCCTTCCCTTTTACTTGCTCTCCGTACTTCGCTTGTTCTGCTTCTGTACCTCTTCCACTAGCATGATTAGTTTTGGCACCAGCAGCCATCCAAATGCATGATAGACTTTTAAAATAAATACCCGAAGTGTCCTGTTTCCTCCTTCCTTCGTGCCTACACAAAGCAGTGAGCCTTCCATGCCTAGAAGGCTTCTTTGTACCGGCTCTGTGAACAGACCCCCTGCAGGAAAAAAAAGAAAAAAAAAAAAAAA
>VZTG01009884.1:190287-294777 GCA_013397845.1 Melanocharis versteri
AAAAAAAAAAAAGGGGAAATTTCAGACCCTGTGTCCTGACACTCTGAGACAACTTGTGCTTTGCTTGGACACTGGGTCTTTCCTTGGGAGCTCAGTGTGAATGTCCTCAGTGAAGCTCTGTAGCACAGATGTGGGCTGCTGAAGCATCTCCAGAGGGCTGGCTCGGAGTTGGAGCAGCGCCTTCATCTAATTTAGACCCGCCTGGAGGCTGCAAAACAGCTCTCTCTGTGCCTTTTTCCTTCCATAGTATTTGTCTTGCCCTCCAAGGCCCAGCTCCACAGAGGTATTTGAGCTCCTCGTTCCTTGGTATCAGTGGGAGCCTTGACAGGAAATAGATAGCAAACATCTGTACAAGATCCAGGCCTGAGATTTTGAACCGTCTTGTTTGCCATGTGTTGATGATGACAGGACTGAAGAGGGTCTACCGTGAAGAAATGTTTTGGTGGCCTGAAATTGCTGAGATTTTGCTCTGCTCTGCAGGCTTAAAAACAATTCAGATGATCCTGCTATACAGGGTGATTTACAATGGTCATCCCAGTCCTCTCTGCTGAGGTCTGCTGGCTGGCTGGACTGCAGTGGAGGAAGTGACTTTCCAAGCCTTGCATTTGCACACTGAACTGCCCCGGGGCTGGGGTACTAAATCCTTCCCCCTTGCCTTCAAGAATTTACCAAGTGTCTTCATTATTAGCAGCATATGTTCATCTTCCTCATGGCACGAAAACTGGGTAAAGTGTTTGTTATTGTGTGCACGTTCACATAATTTATTTCTCTTTCACTTGTTGTCCATCCTCTCTATTCTTCTCCCTTGGTATCTGTTCAGTCTCCTTTTTCTCCTTTGTTCCTTCCTTGCTGAGAAAAAGAAAGCAATGGACCTTTTCCCTCACTTGCTTATGAATTCATTCTCATATCACCCAGTTAAACATCTCATTAAACAAGGCACTCTCAGGAAGGGGTTATTGACAGTAACCTCTCCATGTTAGACTTCTGATTCATGTTTGAAATTAGTTCCAGAACAACAGAGAGAAGCTTCTGGCCTTGAACTGTGATGTCCTTTGTGCTGAAAGCGAGTTTTTATTTGCACAGTCCTTTTAACCTTGTGCTAGCTCATGGCCCAATTCCCCAGTCCTCCACGGCTGATGCAATCACTTATGCTTAAGCAGCACTAGGAGTAATGTCCCACGAGGCTGTGCTTCCTTGCTTTGGTGCAAAAGCTAGGGTCTAAGCCTGTTTTTTCTGTTTTGAACCCACCTATAGCCTCACCCGTGCTTGCGAGCCCCACTTCTGTAACAGACTTTGCCTTGAGCTCGTGTGTTCCCTTGTAAATACAATGACCTCCTTGTCTCTACGAACCGTAGCTCAAGAACTGCAATAAGCAGCAGAAAAAGGGCCCTCAGCTGCTGTGGGTGTGTCTCATTCACATCATGAGGGCTTCAAGTGGCAGCAGGAGCCTCAGGCGCCCTTCAAGCAGGTGAATATTTGTAGGGGTACCTTGACAAGCACGAACGGAGCTCCTGCCTAATGAAAGCTGTGTCTGTTTTGCTGCCTTTCTCTATTTTAGACAATCTTCGCTGGTTCAATGAGCTTGAGGTTTTGGTGTTTTCAGCAAGGGACGAGCTGGCAAGGCATAGCCATACAGTTCCCTTCAGCTTGACGGCAAGGATTTACCACTCTTAAGGAGCTGCCTCTTTAAGTTTTCTCCATGGTTCAGTCTTGTGGGTAACAATCATTACCCGAGCCTGATCATTACTCTTCCTCTGGAGAAAGATGTCCTGTTATTAAGACTGATTAGATTTATACAGGGCCACAGGAGTAAAATCCCAACAGCTTTTGGGCTGGGGGCGGGGATGGGGGTGAAATAGTCACACACAAGATCTGTAGCCAAAGGAGAAAAGTTATTGTTTAAATTTCAGGTGGTCTCGTCTGGGATGGATCAAGTGTTGCAAACCCACAGTGCCGCCTGCAGCCCTAGCTTAGGATTCAGGTTTGTCTGTGCTTAGGAGAATATGCCCCAGTGTTCAAGTGAGAGGCAAAACCATGTGGCCTCTCTGGCCAGCACTGCCCCAAGTATCATCTGGAGAAGCCTGAACCTGGAACACCTGTCAGCCACCCAAATCTGGGGCTAACCGGATGTATTTATCTGTTATTTGTATGAAAGCTGGTTGAAATGCTAATTGAGATCACCATTCTACTAAAACCAATGTAGCAGGTGCTGTACAAACAGAGTAATAAATGCTCTGTCTTGGAGAACTTATGATCCAAAAGCTCAGGGAAGAGACTGGGTGGGAAAGGGAAAAAAAAAAAGCAAAATGGCTTGGAAGCTGCCGACGGAAAAAGCTGCAGAGTTAAGTGTTGCCATACAAATTTATTTCAGCGGGATGGAAACTCTGCTCTCTCTTGTTATGTATGGTCTATCCAGACAAGGGAGGTTTCTTCCACAGATCTCCTGTAGCCCAGCCTTTGACAATATCACTTCACTCTTTCAGCAGGTACTGGAGGAATGCAACTCATGCTAAACGTGCAAATAAAGGGAGGAAGGAGAAATTACCTTCTGCTGTGGAATGCCGTCTGGCGTGCTGACTCCTGTGCATGCACTCACACACACACACACATTCATTTATGGACACACAAAGAGACCCAGAAGGAGGTGAGAAGGGAAAGTTTTTCAGCCTCACACTAAGCCTCACAAAGGGAGCGAGTGAATTCTCTGAGCGAGCGGCAAAGATTTGGAGGGGAATCCAACTGCAGCTTGTGTTTCATATTTGCGTTGGATGCTCAGGTTTCCAAATTAAATCTGCAAGTTAGACAGGAGTCCATGTTGTCTGCTGATCATCTGTTTAGGGGGAGAAGGAGAACAGAAATGACAGAAGAAAAATACTTGCAAACAACAACAGTAATTAAAATCAAGTATTTGAGCACTGCCACCCCTCCCCCCAGCCAGATTTGTCTGGGGAGAAGATAAATAACTTCAACTGCAGGCTCCATGCTTGCTCAAGACCTGAAATATTTAAACCAGGTCTCAAAAGCCCATACACATTTTTAATCAAAACCTGCTCTTTTTGGTTCCTTTTTCTGCATAAATACCCTGACCTGATAGAACACCAAAACCTCATTAAGTTGCGATCAGTACAATACAAAAGTTGAAAATGATCAATGCCATTTAAACTGCTGCAACTGTACACATACTGTGTCAGACATTTCTCAGGTTCAAGGTTACACATGGCATCATAAGGAGTTCACCTCCTCCCCCACTTCCAGTGCTAAACAGGGTTGGATCCCTGCCAGAACAAAAGAATCTGCAGTCAGTCCCTTCAAGACTGAAAAATAAAGTTGGGGTTTTTTATTCCCCCTGCAGGGGGAAAAAAAACCCACAAAAAACCAAACCCAACAAAAAACACACACACACAAAAAAAAAGAAAAAAAAAACCCTGAAGCAGACCAGACAGCTGCTAACTAGTTGTCTAGCTGTCTATTTGTGGACATTTTCTTTCATCTTGTCATACCTTTTGTGCTGTTTGAAATGTTTGGAGCTTAGACTTGAAGAACACTCAGTGGATTCCAGACTTGTATTAAAAGAAAGGAAAAGAAAGGCAGAAGAGTTCTGACAACAGATGTGTGTGTTTGTGTGTTGGGGCCACATCATTGCAAGCATCAGCTAGAGCATTGATTTTATTCTCATCTGACTGAAGGAAATTTTTCAGACAAGAAAATATACAGTAACAATGCAATTTGTAGAAAAACACATACATCTAGAATGCAAGTAAGAGGGATATGTTGTGAGACCTCTGCAGAACAAGCAGAGACCATTTGGTCAATCGTATCTGCTGCTTTTGCTGTTTTGCTGATCTGTTTCCACAGAATGGGTAAAGTCATCTATTTCAAGACAGTTTTCCTCTGCTTTGCCATCTTAGCTGTTGGAAGGAAGCAAGGCAGAAGTCTAATTAATGTCAGTGATCTTCAGTGAGCTTTAGATCACACAGAGTTGTATTTAACTCTGCTGATTTCTGTTGCCTTCTGCTATGCAGACAGTGAGTGCAGAAGGGGACTGGCTCCTACTCTGGCTTCCAGACAGTTCTCTGGAACTTCTGATTTCCCCAAACTCACCCCTTCCTCCAGCATAATGAAGAAAGTAAAACCAGCTGACAAGTGAGCAGAAGCAAAAAGGAAAAGAGGAAACCACTGAAACGCTTCCCCTGTGGTGAGGAACCCTTCTCATCCCATCCCTTTCCAACTGCCCTTCCTGGCACCCTGATGGTGAAGAGCTTCTCTTCACACCTCCTCTCCTCTCAGGAGGAGCAGGGCTTTGTGGCTGTCAGCAATTCCAAGGCAGAAGTCTCCCAGAAGGGGAGCTTACTTGGAGGAACCAGAGAATCCCTAACCCATTCCCACCACTGTCGGTGAGATTAGTGTCAGGCAGGGAATGGCATCCACTCCCCTCTCCGTGCCAAGAGGCAGCTGAAGCAGAAAATTTCAGGTGCTTTGCGGCTGCCTGCACATCCTGTGACCCATCTGCCCTTATTTCTTAACCAGGGGGGCCAGGCTGGAGAGGCAGCACCATTGCCATTAATTGTGACCTTGCTGCTTCTCTGGTGATGATGGTGGTGTTTGGAGGCAGGGTGACCCTGGTAGTTCATCACTCCTTGGAGCAGGATTGTCCAAGAGGAAGTTCTCATGGGCTTCTCCACCAGCAGCCTTTTGTGCTTCTTCTTGCATTCACCAAAACACCAAAGCTGTGAGGACAGGAAAAATTAATTATGCTGGTTTCCGACCCCCAAGAAGCCTGTCTGCTTGGATCTCAGGTAATTCTTCTTGGTCCTACAACACAGATGGCTTCTGTCGAAGCAAGGGTGTGGTACCTTCATTTAAAACAGCTTCTGCCGCAGACATCTCTCTCTTTAGGTAGAAGAAAGTGCTCAAAACTCAAAAACCTCCTGAAGCAATCCCATGAGTTCTCTGGTGCTCTTCAGCTTTGGCTCTGGAGCCACTGTGCCTGCCATGGCCATGGAGTGATGGGCAGAGATCCTCTTGTCTGTGCTGTGCCCCCATCACTTGTGCCAGAGGATGTCCCTGAGCTTCAGAGACTAAAGTGACATGAGAGAACTCACAGCTTGAAACCTTAGGTGAGAGACAAGAGCTTTAAACAAGGAGATGGTTTTTCCTCCTGACAGCAGATGTCTTTTTAGGAACTCCTTGATTAGACCCTGGATGATCAAGAGGTTGAAGGGAGATGGGATATTTACATATAAAAAGGAACTCTACTTTTGGGATCAATTAGACTATTCAGGGTTCACACTATACCCCCTTTTTTCCCAGACTTTATACAGCCCTTGCTAGGATTAAGCCTCCATCGAGTAGATTATCTTTACATAGAGGCTGGATCTAGTGTTACAGGCTCTTTATTATCTCTTCTTTGAGACTGTGCAGGCTATCCCCTTGAAGTTCTTAACCCTTAAAGCACTTTATCTAGTATTTATTGTTTCTTCTCCACAGGCATCTGAGATGGCAGCACTGGTATACAGACCCCACCTGTCCTCGTTCTCCATAAGAGCATCATCTCTCCTCCCCCAGCTTTTTCTGTACACAGGGGGCTCACACCAGCATCAGGCCCTGTTCCCTAATCCTTTTCATCCCCAAGAAGTGTGCACCATTCTGGCTTGACTCGGGTGGGCTGCAGAGTTCCTGTCAAATGCAAACGTGTTCCAGCTGTTGGGAGTTTGATGCATTGGTTTTGAGGGATGTAAGAAAGGCTGTCAGTGGATCGGGTGATGAAAAGGTCAGGACTGACCATCTGAGGAAAGTGGAGATAAGAGGAACATGGGGTACAGGGTTACAAAGTAGTGACTGGCTTAAAGCTTTCTGCAACAATGCAGCATCTCTTGAGTATTGCAGGGTGTTTGAAAGAATGTTTGGAAGTTCCTGGGTGCGATCTTGCATTTTCTTCTAAAATGCCAAGTTCTGGAGAAAGCAAGAGCCCAAATGGAATCCTGGGTCTGGTTTCTCTGTGTATGGGCTCCAAGAGGCAGCTGGCACAGTGTGCTGCACCACTGAGGCATCCCTCATTAGCCAGAGTGGCTGATTCCAGCCGTGCCATTCCTCCTGTGCTGCCCTCCCTGTCCTGATGAGACCACTGCTGCAATTAAGGATCCCCATGTGAGAAGAAGATGAGATTTACTGAGTGGCATCATCAGACTTTGGTGACATTTCCTTCTCACTGTTCCCATAATGGAGCAGAGAAATATTTCTACTTGCCAGGCTCCTGCTCAACAAAATGTCAAACTTTTCTGAGTTGCTTTATTTGTAACTTTTTAATAGCTTCTGGCGGTGGACATTGGAATCTGCTCCAGTACTATCATATTGACTTCCATCTATTTCAGCTGAAGAAAGTGATCAAAAATAACATCTTGCAATGATCTCCAAATTGTCTTACACCCTGGCAGCATTACCCTGGTCTCATCACCAGACGAGATCCCCAGCTGGTGTTAGCTAATGCATGCTCACTATTCCAGTCTATTTGTGCCACTCTCTTGCCATGTCTCTGCTCCCTAACTGGGCATGACAGCTCTGAAATAAACGGAGCTGCATTGATTTTAATGGTTCCCCCTCATCTGAGAAGCACGGGGTGGCCTTCTTAGCTATCAGCTCCTTGGATGTCTGCTGGCCAGCAAATGAAGCATATACTCTCTTTCTCCCTGCACTAGATATGCTTCTCCTGCAGTCATGCTACCCCAGTCTGAACAGGAATAATCACAGCTCCTCCTGCACTGACAATGGCCACTTATGTGAAAAATGCAGAACTGAACAGGCTACGGCTAAATGTGCTGGAAATATGAAGAGGAGAATGATCTTTGGCTGTGCATCAAAGAGCATTAAGGCATTCTGAAGCAGATTCCTCTTGCTCTCTGGGTTTAATTCAGAAGGGATTTTCTAGCCATAGAATCAAGCCCTTCACTGCGTGACTTCTTTCCTGCAGGAGCTGTGAAATCATGGGTTCTGTGCAGGACACAAAAAAGCCATAAAGGGGTCCAGGGGTGTGTAGGAGTTTCTGTGGAGATGACAGTAGACCTTCCTGCTGTTCCAAATGTGCAATGCTGTTGGACCTGAGAGGCATCATTCCTAGTGAATTCCAACAGGGGAGACTTGATCTCCATTTCTAGATATTCACATCGCCTGTTCTTAGTCAGCTCATACTTTTCTAAATATTTTTCCTCTTGATCTCTTAAAATAGTTTCCCAGGCTGTCTCTACTGCTGACGTTAACATGCTCCAGTCTGTGTTCCTTTTTTATTATGTCTCTTTGTCTCCTCTTTTTTTTTTTTTAACAAAAACCACATAACTGCCTTATATAATTCTCTTTTGAGTTCATAAGCCATTTCTCCTAAGCACAGCCTTCATGTGGAAACATGCAAGGATGCTTCTTTGGCTTTCAATATTTTTTTTTGTTTGTTTACTGGGTTGGTTTTTTGTGTTTTGTTTGTTGTTGTTGTTTTCATTGTTTTTAAATTCTGGGTGTATTATGTCACCTAAACCTGTGGCTTCAATTCACTGCTAACAATTCAGTCTTTCTTCTGCGTGCTTCCCGATACCTTGCCTCACTCTTCCAAAATTACAATTTCAGCTGAAATGCAGCATGGCATCCTTGGTATGAGCTAGAGAAACCATACTTACTCTCAAAATAATCAGCATTTACGAGTAATTACACAATCAGTTTTGCATTGTTTTGTTGTAAAACACTCATTCTGTAGCAATGATCAAAGTATTTAATGTGGTTGTTCCCTTCTTACGCATACTTATTTGTTGTTCATATTCCATTTGCCTGCTAAGACCTGCAATTGCTGGTTTTGATGTTACAAGCTGTTGGATATTTCTTGCTTTCAAGTCTCAGGGTTTGCCCCACATCATTGAGTGCTTATAATATCTAACGCTTCCTTTTCTAGATCTGTTTACACCTATAAATATGCCTAGCTTATCATTTGATATTGTCCCCCATTCCTTTGCCAAAGCTTGTCTGGCTTTTATCTCGCGTTTTAAACTAGTAAATATGAGTGTTCATGAAAGATGAGGAACATAACAAACTTGTCTCTAGTTGTGCAATCAAGTATAAGTGTGGCTGCCTTTAAACAGAATGTGTCAATTCTGTGATCTCTGAGATTTCCTTTAATAGGCGTGTTGTAAGTTGTCTCCTGTTACAGTGCAATACACATTAGGTGTATTCTTAGTAATAAGACCACTGTTCATGAATATACACGAGTAGTTATTTAGCACAGGTGGGAAATGACAGCTCTGGCTGGATCCTAGGCAGGATTACATTGACAGACTTTCCCTGGACAAGCTGGTCTAGCTGCAGTGGGAAGCATTGTCACAAATGTACCAATAACACAATGGTTGGTGTCATGCCCTAGCACCGACCTGGCTAAACTGCTCAGGGGCATAAATTAGCCATGGGCATCAGAGGCAATGCTTTTTCTTGCATTCTGATTTGTCTCCTATTCGTCCTACAGTTTTCCTTGGTGTTTTTTTGGATCCTGACCCTCCCCTCTGGCTCGGTTTCATCTGGTGATCCCTCCCCGTGTGTCTCCAAATGGGGGCCTCTGTTTAATGCACCCTTGGCTGCCAATGCTGTCACACACTGGAAGTGGCAGTGCTGGTCATACCCCTCGTGTGACACTTTTGGGGTGTGGTGGCAGTGCCTCACAAGCACAGCCACACCTTCCTGCAGGTGCAGAGCCAGTGGTTCTATCACTTCATCCCACGCAAATTCATGACCACTGGACCTTGATTTTAGAGCTGGGCTGATAATGTGACATTGCTGCCGTTTTCACCTGTCTGACTTCTCCTTTTGGGCATGCAAGAAAACACATAGAGGATGGGATTAGAGATAATGTTGATTACTCACACACGTGGGGCCTAAATTGAGTTCATGGAAATGAATGGATGGGGTTCTGCTGGCTTTCACAGGGGGTTAGGTCAGGCTGGAGGGTGCCTGGAACACCAACACTGGGAGACATCTTTGAAGTGTTTGCTAAAGCACTGAAATGTTGTCATCTTGTGGAAAGTTTAATTTTGTTTTTTTCCCTTTTGCCTTATAATCATCTCTTCTGGGCTAGTAAGTAAGAAAAATAGCAGCATGCAGTCACAGCAGGTATTCTCTGAAACACAAACACACACACTCACACACATATCAGAGTGTATTTGCAAATGTGGCTGCTTGTGTTTTGACACTGCCTGCTCACTCTATGCCTCACGTTAGTCATATTCAGTCATGTCTGAGCTGAAATCCCTCACTCGATGAATTAGATTGAGACAGCATCACCTGGAAATGCCAGGTCCCTCCATTGGGACCAAGCCAGAGGGTGAAGGATAATCCCTGCTCCAATGTGCATTGCAGTATTGAAACATGCCAAGGAGAAAATGGGTGAACAGGTGTGGAGTGAGCAGAGGAGGGATACAGCAGGTTGGACCTGCATGAAACAAGGAGAAAACTATTCTTCATCAAGAGGATGGTTTAGAGTCCCTTTGTCTTGCTCCTGCCTGAGGATGAAGGTTATAAAACTCATCTGAAGCAGCTGCCTCTGACCATGAAGATCAAATGAAGCAATTTCTCTCTCTCCTCTCGAGCCAGGAGGAGCCAGAAAGATCCTTGGGTGAGGCTTGGCTCCACTGAGGCTTTCCAGCAGAGGCCACCAGCAGTGATGATGGGTTATAGAGGCAATGGCTGGATGAGCTTCCTTCCTCCTTGCTCTATTCCATTTTGCAAGTTTTAATATTAGAGTCTGGAAAAATGCTCTTATAATAAATAAAAGCAAGAGATGGCAATATTTAAATTATTTCAGGACACATATTCTATCCCTCTGTCATCAACATGACTGTTTAAAAGCTGGTTTTCATCTTCTCCTCTGTGACGAAATTAAAAAGGGATCTGTGAAATGCCTATCTGGAGAGAGGAAATCCCACCCCAAAATTCACTGGGTTAGTGTCAGAACCAGAGCCCACTGGAAAGAGTAGGAAGCCTCCTGGTGGGTTTGGTGGGCCTTCAGTTCAAGGTATAAATGTCCAATTCTTTGAATAATGCCTGTGATTATTTGTGTAGCTCTCTTCTCTGATCATAATCTCTGCCTCTTGCTGTTGAGTCAGGAGGAGCCATGCAGCAATCTGAAGGACTTACCTGGCAAGAGAGTAGCCTGGCTGTAAAAGCTGTATGTCTTGCTGTCTGCAGTGCTCAAATCAGTCTTGGGTGACCACATGGAGTAAATGTACAAACAGTCTCATCAGACTTCAACTTTCTGTTCAGTGTTTACTACAGACCTTTAAACAATTTTTGCTCTTTCTCATAAGCTTCTTGTTTTGCTGCAATGTGAAAGGAATAGAGCTGAAGGCCTTTCTCCCTCTTGTCTGCAATTATTTGTAATATCTTGCATCTTAATTTGCAGCAATGGAAAGCAGACAAAGAGCCAACCCTGCTCCATCTGATGAGAGCTTTGACCTGTTTTTCTTGGGTGTAAACAGCTGTAGCACACTCAAAGCAAGGGACAGTCAAACCCCTTTGCAAATTATTCGTAAATTCACCATTGGATGCTCTTTTGGAAAAATCCATTTTACAGTGCTTGCATCTAGTTTGAATGCTTACATCGTACTGTATATAATTTGAAAACTATTTTCAATGGTTGTGAATTTTTCCCTGGAGTGTCTTCCCAGGTAATCAAATGTTAGTGTTTTTGTATTTCAGAGATGCTAGCCTTTATTTTATTAAGTGCTTTGCATTCCTAACATGATGCTCATCTTCACTGATTCGATGCTTAGAAACATAGAATACAATGATAGAGCAATTTGAGCTGGAATTCAGTAATTTAAGATCATCAAGTGCAACCATTAACCCAGCACTGCCAAGCCCACCACTAAACCTTGTCCCTTAGCGCCACATCTACACGTCTTTTAAATACCTCAAGGGACAGTGATTCAAATACTTCCCTGGGCAGCGTGTTCCAGTGCTTGACAACCCTTTCAGTGAACAAATTTTTCCTGGTATCCGAACTAAACCTCTCCTGGTGCAACTTGAGGCTGTTTCTTCTCATCCTGTCCCTTATTACTTGGAAGTAGAGCTCGACCCCACCAGCCGTCCCCTCCTGTCAGGGAGCTGTGCAGAGCCACAAGGTCCCCCTGAGCCTCCTTTTCTTCAGGCTGAGCCCCTTTCCAGCTCCCTCAGCCGCTCCTGGTTCTCCAGCCCTTTCCCAGCTCTGTTCCCTTCTCTGGACTCATTCCAGCCCCTCAATGTCCTTCTTGCCATGAGGGGCCCAGAGCAGCCCCCAGGCTTCGAGGTGTGGCCTCAGCAGGGCCGGCACAGGGACGGTCCCTGCCCTGCTGCTGCTGCCACACCACGGCTGGCACAGCCCGGGGCCATCGGCCTTCTGGCCACCTGGGCACCCTGGGCTCGTGTCCAGCTGCTGCCACCAGCACCCCCAGCCCCTTTTCCAGCCTTCCAGCCCCTTCTCCCCAGCCTGGAGCTGCAGGGGGTTGTTGTGACCTGAGGGCAGGGCCCAGCACTGCCCTGGTTGTACCTCACCCCATGGCCTCATGCCATGGATCCAGCCTGTGCAGAGCCTGTGCAGAGCCCTCCTGCCCCCAGCACATCCACGCCCCCCCAGCCTGGTGCTGTCACAAACGGACTGAGGGGCCTCCATCCCCCCTGCAGACCTTGGATGAAGATGTTGAACAGGCCTGGCCCAGCACTGATCCCAGGGCAGCCCCACTGCTGCCCGGCCCAGCTGGGTGTCCCTCCATTCCCCAGCACTGCCGGCCCTGCCCTCAGCCAGCTCTTCACCCCAGAACGGGGCCCTGGCCACGAGCAGCCGGTTTCTGCAGGAGATGCTGTGGGAGGAGGTGCCACGGGCTTTGTGAATCCAGGCAGACACATCCACAGCCCTTCCCTCAGCCCTGAGCAGGTCACCTTGGCACAGGAGGAGGTCAGGCTGGCCAGGCAGGACCTGCCTCTCCTGAGCCCAGGCTGGCTGGGCTGATGCCCTGGGTGTCTTGTACCTGCTGCTGATGGCACTCGAGGGGATCTGCTCCACGTCCTCCCTGGCGCTGAGGGCAGGCGACAGGTCTGTCATTCCATGCATCCTCCTTCAGACCATTCCTGTAGATGTGTGTCACATTTGCCAACCCCCAGTTAACTGGGACCTCCCCAGTTTGCCTGGACTGCTGGTAAATGATTGGAGGTGGCTCAGCGAGCTCTCTGCCAGATCCCTCAGCACCCCTGGGTGGATCCCATCTCTCCCCATGGACCTGTGTGTGTCTCAGTGGTGTAGCAGGTAATTAACCATTTCCCCTTGGAACCATTAACATTTTTCCCTTCTGTTCCCATCCCTGTCTTGCAGCTCAGGGGATTGGGTACCCTGAGAACAGGCAGTTTTACTGTTAAAGACTGATGCAAAAAAGGCATGAAATGCCTCAGCCTTTTCATCCTTTGTCACTGTGTTTCTCCCTGCATCCAATAAAGGATGGAGATTCTCCTTAGCTCTCCTTTCATTGCTGATGAATTTACAAAAATAATTACATTGTCAGCAGACAGATTAAGTTCCAGTTGGGCTTTGGGCCTTGTAATTTTCTTCCTGCATAATCTCACAACATCCTTGTTGTCCTCCTCAGTGGCCTGATCCTTCATCCAAAGGTCATAAGCTCTCTTTTTTTCCCTGAGTTCCCGACACAGGTCTCTGTTCTGACACAGGCCAGTCTTCCCCACTGTCTCATCTTTTGGCACATGGGGTCAATCTGCTCTTGCACCTTTAGGATTTTCTCCCTGGGGAATATCCAATGTTCCTGGGTTCCTTTGTCCTTCAGGATGCTTTCCCCAAAGGACTTTCTCAGCGAGACCACTAGCCCAGCCAAAGTCAGCTGTCTGGAAATCCAAGGTGGCAGTTCTGCTGCACCCCTCCTTACTTCTCTGGGAATCAAAAATCATCTTTCCATGATCACCAAGCCCAAGGCAGCCTCCAGCTGTCCCATCACCTGCCAGCTCCTCTCTGTTCCTGAACAGCAGGTCCAACAGTGGCCGCCTTCCCTTGTCGCCTCGCTCTCCAGCTGTGTCAGGAACTTCTCTGCCACACACTCCAGGAACCTCCTGAACCATTTCCTCTCTGCTGTGTTGTATTTCCAGCAGCCACATGGTCAGTTGGTGTCCCCCACGAGAACAAGAGACTGTGAGACTTCTCCCGGCTGCCTCTTCCTCCTGGTTGGGTGGTCTACAGAATTCTCTCACCATGATATCTGCCTTGCTGGCCTTCCCCCTGCTTTCTATGCATAAACCACCAAACTCTTTTGTCGGCATCATCAAACCCCACACAATCAAAACACTCCCTGACATACAGGCCTTGTGTCCCACAGAGAGACCAGTGGCTGACAACTGGGGAGTGTTTGGTTAAAACAGTAACTGAAGGATACTGTAATTTTTCTTCTTGCCTTGAGCCACTTATGTCCCTGTCTCTCCTGCTTGGAGCATTGCATTGACTGTGATAACGGGAAGATTTTATAAAATCATTGCAATTTAGAGAGCAATTACTGCATGCTGTTCAAAATTTTTCACCTGAGTCTCTTTGGTCGGAATCCAACACCCAGTGAATCTAGTGGAGTCTTTGCCTGGTCTGTAAAGACGTTTGATCGGGTTAACCACAAAACCAGAGAGGAGCAGTAACCTTTCCCAGTGTATCCAGAGTGGAGTATGACTGTGTGTGCTTATAATAATCCCAAGACTTTTAAGGTTTGGTGCGCTGTACCTCCTTCTGTAAGGACACTAAAAAATCAGGTGGCATTAATGGTGAAAATGCAGAAAAATGCTACCACAGCCTCAACCAGAATGCCTGGAGTCACCTGCTGTTCCCCTGAGGAAACAGAACTGGGAGTGAGTGTGTTGGAGGACAAACTCATTTCCTGTGGCCCCTCTTTGAAGGAAGTAAAATAATTTCAGGGTTGTCAGAACACACTTTTTAAAACTTCTGTGGTCTTTGAATACCTGTAAATCTAAATGTACCAGGCTCTCCCTCCTTGCTTAAACAGCTGGCAACCATAGACGTCCCCCTCCTCCCCCAGCAGTTTCTGTCATGACACTAAAGGAATAACAACAACAAAAGAGGATGATGGCAATTTGTTTCTTATCAGAGGAAGTCTACTTCATGACTGACTCACAGGAATAATTATCTGTCAAATTGTCTCTGTGTGTAGGAAGAGTGTGCGTTTCCTTTCCTCAGCCTGAATTCATTATGGTTCTTACCAAACTGGACATTCCTTCAAGAGGATTTCTCTGCTCTTTAGTGGGTTCTTGGTGTTTAGGAAGGGAACTGATTCTTGGAGGGATCTTTAAAATCCCAGTACCCTGCAAGGCCCAGCGTCTTACCAAAACCTTCAGAAATAGTGTGGCCATACTGGATTAGGCCACTGGTTGTTTTACTGATGATTTGATGGAGTCCAACTGCAAATAAATAAATTTATTTATTTATTAAGGGCAAAATCTCCAAAATGCAGCTAGGCAGTTTGATCAAACTGGGACATGAGAGAGAACATTTTCTTTCTAATCCATGTGAGCTGTCCATATATCCACTAAATAATGAAGTATGTGTCTACCAGTTTCCTAAATCTATTTTGGGAACTGGTTGAATAAACAGGAAGGAAAAAAAATGCTGAGGTTTTTTCCCCCTTCTTCCATCCTTGAAAAGAGTATTTGACAAAATTTTCCTTAAAATGTGAAGTTTTAAACAAAATTCACTCTACTCTTTGTTGTTAATGTAGCCTGGAGCACTGATTATAACCATCAAGTCATTAATATTGCAGAAAACCCATAAATGATGTGCAGAGAGCCTTCACAAGAGGTGTCCATGTTCATTAAAAACATTACCTTTCTTTCTCTTTAACATTTTGGCTTGAAGATTTGTCTCCATCCTACATCAAACAACGGGGTAGAAAACAGGACCTTAACATTATCCAGCTCACTTCCACCTTTTTATCTGATTCTTCTTTAAAGAGCTCTTGGATGGGTGATCTGTTGTTTGTCATTCATCACTTGTAGCTTGCTTTTTTATTTTCTTCTAAGATAAGTCATCAAAGAGGAGTGGGGGTTAAAATGCAATTTGGAATAGCATCACAGATTGCAAGGCCAATGTTGCCTGACTTCCCACATGATTCAAGCAAGTGCTCCAAGCCTGCATTTCTCATTGCCCTGTGGTAGTAAATTACAGTAGCTGATGATAGCAATCAGAGGTGAGGAGAATAGTCTTTCTTTCCATTGCTTTGCAGGTTGGAATCCAGAAATGTTTCTCCTTGCCAAAGAAGAGCCCTCCACCAGGCACTGTGTGTGTGTTTAAGTAAATAGAAGGAGATTTACCTTCTGAAGGTCATGTGGAATCATTCAAACTTGACGTTATTCCGAGGCACTGCATGAAAGGAGGTTGCACTCCCTGTGCCTTAAGCCAGGGCAGGAATGTGACTGACCAATCATCCCTAGCTTGTCAGGAACCCCAGAGTCATGGAAATTGCTATGAGTAGCCAAAGACTTGCCTCTTTATTTACCAGCCATGAAGTTGTGCAAAGCCTGTTGAGCAGGCTTTCTCATACCAGACTGGCTAGGGTGGACTCGTGCCAGGGAGTCGGTGGTAGCAGATGATACCACCTTCAAGAGAAAACCATGTTCTAAGTTAAAATACATCATATTTTAAAGGTGTCTGAAGACAATCCTCAGGTGCTAATCTGATCTCTACAGCATAGAACCGACGTGACTGGGTGTTGCCTGCTCACATGGTGAAGAAATCACATAAGAAATGTTCCCTCATTTCCTCCAAGGTTTAATTCTTCTAGGTGCAAACATGGAGGGCTTTACACTTAAACCAAATGTGAATTTGGAGCTCTATCTTTACAAATCAGTCACTTTACTCAGGAATTTCCTTAAAGGTGCAGTGGGACTGGGAGGCACAAGCTGAACCTTATGCTGGCAGCACTCAAAGGATGTGTTGTAGCCACTAGCTTTTCATCAAAGGAAGGGAAACTGTTTAGGACAGAGAGTTAAGAAAGAAAACCTGCATCCAGGAGAAACTCTGGGGAGGTCATTAGCAAGGCAGGATGTAACTACCTGAGCTGGTGTCAGAGCAGGTGTTGTTGTTGGTACCCACGTGGAAAATGCAATGGGATACAAAGGTGCACATCTGTATCTATATCTAATCTATATCATCTATATTGATATCATCTACATTTATCTATATCTTATCTCTGTCTCTGTCTCCATGGTTCTGTGTGTACTTACCACCTCAGCATGAACAATCTATGAAGAAACAGAAGGGGGGCTGAGATGAAGGGAAAAACATCAAAAATAGGTCTAATTATTTTCTAATTTTATTTCCCTTTGCTAGCTGCAGTTCACAGAAGGAGTGTTTGCAAGCCAGCTTGTAAACATGCCAGTTTAAAGTATATGCAAACACTGTGTGCCCTTTGCACGTCCTCAGAACAGCTGAGTGCACAGGTGAAAGCTTGTGTTTCACAGATGTATCTCGGTGCTTTCTTCTCTTCTCTGTTTCAAATCCTGTCCCACCGTGGTTCAGAGAACATTTTTAGAAGTCCCCTCAGCATCTTCTTTGTGATGATGCCCTGGGAAAGAAGCATTGTCTTTTCCTTCTGCTAGAGGGAAAAAAGTGTTAAAAAGCATTTAACACACGGAAAATAGTGGGTAGGTCAGATCTTCTCCCAGTGTTTCCCCAGCAGCCAAACTGCAGCAGTGAGGATCTGACCAGAAGCAGCCTGGTAGTGTTAAAGCCAGTAAAGCAGGGCTGGGTTACATCAGCTGGGGATCTCGCCACTGTCTATACTCTTAAAAATAACCCAAACAAACAACACAGAGTCTGCTTGAGCCCTGGTGTGCTTTTTCAGATGGTTCATAAATTTATTTGACTGGATGCCCAGCACAGACCACCTGCTATGTTGATAGAACAAAGAAATGAGCTTGAAGAGTGCTAAAAAACCTGAAGGAAGAGAGGGAGAAAAGCCCAGCATCTGACTGACATCCTTGGTAAGGGGCAACCTTGCTGCATAAACATAGGAAGCAGCCATTCTTTCTAACTTCTCATTTTCATAAAGGTCGTGTCACCAGCTGGCCTGCCAAGCTTGCTTTCCCCCTGACAAAAGAAAGACATGCTCCTTGTCAGTATCAGAGGAGCTGAAGGTAGACGCGAATTTGGTTCTCCAGCCAGACACTCAATTGTTAGGGACATGTTTTATTATTTGAATTCAAAGTCTGGAATAAGCTCAGATTTTCTGTATTACTCATACGAGTTATTATTAGTACTCCTATTACTTATGTGAGTTTCTACGTGAAATGCATGCTCCTAATCTTTAGTTCTCCCTTACTGAGACAGTCATTCACTCAGAGGTGGATAGTGACCAAGACCTTCCCTCTGGTCCATATTGCCTACTGTTCATGGGCAGGTTTCCAGACCATGACTAAGTAACGCGCTGAAAAATATACCTTGACATGCATCTTGGAGAAAATAACACACGTAGAAATAATTTCACTAGATTTTCGTTGTTCTCCCTGAATAAAATACCGCTGTTAAGCAAACTAAAAAATCTGCCAGCCCAGAGGCCTGAGCACAACAGCTGAGTGAGAATTTATCAGAGTTGTGGTGAATTAGAAGATGAGAATGCCTCCTGCATAAGCAGGGGCAAGACCTGCACAGGTGTCACACCAGAGCAGGTAAATGAGAAGAGCTACAGAGTACCTGTTGAATATTTTTAGGTTTTCTGTAAACTTTATCTTCACAGAGCACATTAGGTGTTACAGAGAAGAGGGTGAGGTGCACATGCTTGTAAGTAAAGGCCAGAGTTACCTTGTTATGACCTACAGTCGCAGTGCTTCAGAAAACTTTAAGCATTCTCCGGTCACAGAAAGGAGATAAAATGATTTTAAGGTCTGTGAATTGCTTGTGCTTTTATTTCAGAGGTGTTAGTGGAACTCTCTTTTTGCAACAAATGATAGCAGGTTGTCTGTTTTTATGGCAGAATATATTTTGGGCTGATTGTGCTTTTTTTTTTGTGCCTTGTAATAAGCTTGCTCTCTCTGCTTCTAGAGTTCACAAATCACTATATTTATCACTAATATGTGCTGGAGTTGAACATAATTTCTTTATTTTCAACCATTCTCAGTCCTGGTGGAGTTATACTTGGCCTGAACTGCAGCTTGGATTCCAGGCCTCACTCCTCGTAAATGGAAAGGAGCCTTAAATACAGGTCTAGATATGAATATTCTCCTTTGCTCTTCCCCACCCCATTTTCCCTCATACAAAAGCATCTTTGGAGCTTACTGTTGGTTTATGTCTGTGATATTTGGCTGCAATTAAGATTTTTGGGGTTTATTACTTTCTGGAGAAGAAGTGTCTTACAGCTAAGAAAAATGAACCTTTCTCAACAGCACCATTACATCTCAGAGAGTGCTCCTGCAGGGATTCTTATTTGTAAAAGCCAGTCCTAGACTGGATGGATCACTGTCGGAGTGAGAGAAGAGTTTAATGCCATTAAAGTTGTTTTCTCCCTGCCAAGATTCCTCTCAAAAGCTCTTGTAACTCTCAGCAGCACTGGTGGTATCAGGCACGGGACTGGCAAGACTGAAATTTTGGCAGCTTTATGTCGCTGTGCCATGTACAAGCCCTTGCTGTGTCTCTGTGTCATCCATTAGCATTTACCCTCTGCTCCTGCCCTTTTCCCCACCTCGTTTGCTTTTTGTGGGATATGGGTCTCTCGTCTTGCATTCCTGTCTCTCTGCAGGATCGTTGCTGGCTGATCCCAGTGCAGAAGTTGTAGCTGACCTGTAATAGGCGACAGCTGAAGAAATGGACTGATGGCAACCTCAGGAATTTGGGCAAAGGGAAATGCAAACCCCTGTGCCATGGGTGGGACAGGATGCATGCAGAGAAAGTTGGGTGGGCAAGGAGTACCAGCAGCTGGACTCTCCTGGGAGGCTCAAGCTGACAGGGTGTGGGCACACAGCTTGCAAAGGGGATGCTGCTTTGAGGCAAAAAACGCACATTTGGTCCTTTGGATGGTGGCCTGAACTGGGAACAGGTTGCCCAGAGGGGCCATGGAATCTCCATCCTGGATTAGTCTGCTGCTGCTAGCCCTGGCTGTGTGGGGGGTGGGCTGGAGCCTGCCTGAGGTCCAGGCTGATCCACTCCACTGCTGGCTGAAGTAGAACAGAGCTTGCCATGGCACCACTGCTTATTTCCGCAATTTTTTAGCTCAGAGAGTTTTTCTTCCCCAAAATTTATCTCTTGAAATAAAGTAGCTTATAATATTTTCCACTCACAAGCCTTTAACTTGGTGATGCTTTCCTCGAGTATGAAAGCAGTGGGAGAATTGTATTTTTAAAGGAATCCCCACTTGAGTTACGGATGACATGCTTGCACGCTTGTGAAATGTGGTTGCTCAGAGATTCTTTGTTTGCTGCTGCCAGCCTTGCGGTGGTCTTGTGCCCATGTGGCTGCCTGGTGGCTCCCCCGAGGCTCCCTCGGGCACACACAGCATTGACTGCCACGAAGTTCACCACGGGACTGAAGTGAGAATAATTTTGCAGTCTGAAAGATGGATTCCTGCCTGTCAGAAAGGCCATTCCAGCGTCCAGGGTGCATCCCCTGTGTTAATCGACAGGTGAGGAAATGTAAAGGTTTCTTCACACCCTCCTTGCTGTGGATTTCTTTCAACTAAGCCATTTTATTTCTGTTTCTGAGGGACAGAGGGAAGATGCTGTATCTTTTGTTTCAGGGCCTTAGGGTTAGAACTTCATCTTTGGCTGTCTTTAGGTTCCTACATCAAAGTAGGCAGTAAGAAATTAAAACCACCAGGATAACATAATAAAAAAGAACAAGCCATTTAGGACACACAAAAAAAATCAATATTTTGTCTTTTAGGTCCCCAGTGAGAAATCCTTCTGTAGAGAAGACAGAGGGGAAAACATGAACGATGGGCTTCTCCTGCCCTAATTGCAAGTACAGCAGGCATGTCAAGTGTGAATTTGAGAGGTAAGGACTGTTTTGTAAACAGGAACAGAGCTGCTGAAAGAGAAGGACAATAGCTAAGGGTCATCCTGTAGCTAAATCTACCTCCAAGAAACCTTATTTGAGGAAAAGAATAAGTAAGTATAATTCTAGATCAATGTATCTTTATTTTATCTCCTGTTGGATGCCCTTGCTGCATTTTATACGAAGCTTGGTTGTGTAAATGGATGTCATGTTTTGTAAACATTTCCAGGTTTGGGAAAAATAGGTGGGGGAATGGCTGATTCTTGGATGTCACTCGGATGGAGTAAAAAAGCAGCTGCTGGTTTTCTAAGCTGCTGCAACTGGACCTGCCCTGGACCTGACCTGAGCAAGGGTCTTTGGGGCCATGAGAGGGTGTTAAAATCTCGCTGGGGTTCCCTCTCCGCAGAGTGTTTAGTCTCCAGAGGCAGAGCAGCAGTCACATTTTGAAATACCACGTGTTTGAGTTTAGGGGCGTCTTTCCTACTAATTTAGTGAATACAGCCACTGTTCTTTACTGATATTGTGGAGTGAAAAGTGACTGCTCCACCAGCCAAAATAAATTAAACCTACCTTGTTAAGATTGCTGCCTCTGAGCGTTAAAAATGCAAAACACACTCTGGGCAGCAAGTTGTTAAATATACAGGGAAAAGGTACAGAGGTTAAAGAATATTCAGATAAGTTAGATATATGCAAGTCAGCAGGGCCCCATGAAATTCACTCTGGAGTACTGCAGGTACTAGCTGAGGTGATCTCTGAACTATTAGCAATTATCTCTGAGAGCTTGTGGAGGATGAGTGAGGTCCCGGCGGATGGGAGAAAGGCAAACACAGAACCTATCTTTGAAAAGGGGAAATAGGAAGACCCAGGGAATCACAGGCCAGTCAGCCTGGCTTTGATACTGAGAAAAATGCAGGAGCAAATTATTGAACAATCAATTTGTAAACACCTAGAGGAAAATAAGGTGATAAGAAACAGCCTGCATGGGTTTGTCAAGAACAAATCACATCAAAGCAATCTCATTTCCTTCTTTGACAGAGTAACTGGCCCACTGGATAAGGAGGAAGAAGCAGATGTGATAGATCTTGACTTTAGCGAGGCTTTTGACACACATCCACATGACATTTTCATAAGTAAACAGGAGAAATATGGTTTAGATGAAGTTATTATGTGATGGGTGCAAAACTGAAAAATTGGGCTTATCAGTAAAGCAGTTATCAATGTTTTGTTGTCAGACTGGGAAAACATATCAAATAAGATACCACAGAGGACTGTCTTAGGTCCAGTATTATTCAATATTTTCAGCTTTGATGATGGAATATGTAGAAAACTTTAAAAAATTTCATATGATACTGAACTAGGAGGGGTTGCAAACACTTTGCAGAACAGGATTTGAATACAAAATGGGCTTGATAAATTGAAGAAAGTGTCTGAAATCAATAGGATGAAATTCAATAAAGAAAGACAAGTGCAATGTATTACTTTTGGGGAAGAAAAAAATCAAATGCACAAATATTAAATGGGAAACAACTAGTTTGAGAGCAGTTTTCATAAAAGAGGCTTAGCACAGAGCACAAGCGAAATGAAATCCAGAAATGTGAAGATGTGTGAAGAGTAAATTCCATGATTGTATGAATTAATAGCAATATTGTGAATAACTGGGAAATAATTATCTAGTTCTGCCCTTAGTGGTGGAGCCTGACCCAGGAATATTACATCTGTGCCCAATGGTAATAGCACATTTTGAAAATCATTCTCCTTTAGAAAGGAGAAAGAACAAAGCCTAGAAAACAACTTCTATGAGTAAAAGCTGAATTAACTGAGTATGGGCTTTTTTCCTAATGCATATAAAGTATGCAAAAATATTATTAAAAATGGTATAAAGAAAAGGACACTTTGCCTGTTTTCCGTGTTTAAAATGGTGTAAAAAAAAAAAGAAAAAAGGATGGAATAACCTAAAGCAGATAGATAGAACTCAGATAGATGTTCTGGCTGTGGGGATGATACTGCACTGGAACGGGGTTTCTGAGGATATTCTGGAATCCTTGTTTCAAGTCCTGAAAATGGGTCAGACAGACATCTGTCTGTGATGTGAAACAGATGTCCTCTGGAGAGTACTCCTACTTTTACATTTCTACAGTAATTCATACTCCTCAGTCAAGAGAAAACTCTCATGAACAAGATAAGCAAGAATTACATGCATAGGTACACATTTCCTCCCAGACTCCCTTTTCCCCTGCAAAATTTCTTTTTTGAATTTATGTACACTTATCACACAATCTTCTGTTCTTCTTTTCACCTGTCTTTGCCTTGAAACACAGGGAAGAGTTGCTAGTCATTCTGTAATTATGTGAAAGATTATGAAGCTAGACAGGGCTGCCTTCTATCCAAACATGAAATCCTGCATGTTAGTTTTCCTGGGCTGGTTGCTGGTGAAAAAGCAAGACCCAAAGACATAAAAAAACCAAACCAAACCAAAAAACCTTGGTTTTATATAATTTTTATATTATCTGCTGTAAGCTGCTCTAAAGAAGTGCTTTATTTTTTTCCTCTTTTTATTTTTGATGAAGATACACAGTCAGAGAACAAAGCTTTATAAATATGCCTTTTCCCTTTTAATGATAGACATGGGACAAACTGGATGGTACTTTTATGATGTTTTATTGGCATGATTTTGAACTGGTGTGTTATTTATGGGACCATCCTAGACAGAATGCAGCAAACCTTCTGCATCTTGTTATGTTTTCTGTGTGAGCCACGTGCATCTCGAAACGTAACCTTGAAATATATAGTGAGAAGTGGGATCTTCATTTAGGGCTGTGAGGCCAGAAATCTTAGTCATCTAGTGTTGTTTTGTGTGAAGACTATGAGAAGAAAAAGCCACTTTTAAATGACTGATCTAAACTAACATATTTAACTGCAGGATTTGCACTCTGTGTTGCGGGGGATGCTACACTCGAAGATCAGAATGTCTCTTCTCTCTGATGTGCTTGGCTTCGTGATGATACCTGCACAAAATAAATTTGTGAAACCCTTTTTTAAAGGCTACGAGGCCATGCTCACCAGTAAAGAAGTGCTTGCCTATCTGTGAAACTTGGGTTCTTTCCTTTGTATCTCTGTGAAAGCTTTCCTGGTGCAGGAACAAAGGGATGTTACATTTTGTGTCGTTGTTGGTGGGATGAATGTACTTGCTCCCAAATTTGGGACTTGGACTTCCTCCCAGTTGTAGAGGTTTAGGAACAGAAATATATGTATTTGGAGGAGGGACATTTATTTGCCAGGTGAGCTGGCCTGTGGGTAACTGTGTTTGAATGGGATCAGCTCTCAGCTCCTTGGGAGGATTTGTCCAGGCTGTGTGGAGATTGTTCCCGTGCATCCAGAAGGAGCCAGGTCAGCTGGAGCCAGGCTCTTGCAGGGTCCTGAGGCTGCATCCATCTGATGCTGTGCTTCATGGGTTTAGACATCCATGCCAAGGTTAATAGTGTTACCAACTTTCCTTTTCTCTGTTTTGCTCTGGTTCTGTTCTAGTCACATTTTTAACCTACATGCTTTTGTTTTACCTCTCTTTAAAGTGTCATATTACCCTTTGCGATTGAGTGTTTGTCAAAACTGAGCCCCCAGGCTCTACCAAAGTGCCAGTAATTTTTTATACACCAGTTAAGTCTTGTTAAAAGACTATTTTGAGACTTTACTGATACTGTGAAGAAAAATAAACTCATAATTTGTGACCCTTACCTGTAGTATCGTTGATAGGAAGATGCACCACTACCCATATTTATGGTGAAGTCTAGAGTATGTAAGTTTTAAGAAGGAATTTTGGAGCAGAAGGTTTCACGAAGTCACTGGTAATACTGTCATTAACTTGCCAGTGAGAAGATAGAACCATATTTAGAGCCACTTTTAGCCCTGTTTTCTGTAATCTAATAGATTTTGAGCTTTCATTAGCTACCACAAATGAAAGATTTGTGGTAGTATGGAACCAAGTGGGTTCTTCTTATCACTTGCAAAAGGTCTTATTAAACATAAAGTAAAATAAAGCTTCCTGGATCTAAATATAGGCTGGACTAAATTGGCATTTTTCAGTAAGCATGCCTGCTTAGTAATGGAGATAATGCTGAGTGAACTTTATAGAAGGGGAAAAAACCTAAATAAAACAAAATCTTGTCTGAAATGCTGCCAAAAGTTAATGCATGTTTTCCCCTCTATGAAACAAGGTTGTCCTTGTTTCCCATCTCAACCAGCTAGAGACATCTCCTCGAAGGACATTTTCCCCAGTCTGAAAAATATCCTCAGCCTGCTCCATGCTAAAATTATCAACAATAGAAGTTGCGTCATGACAGACAGGAAGAAACCCCACCACACCCCAGTCTAAGACAAGATCAATTCCTGACCATATTTCTATATTTCTTTATTATTTTTATATTTTTTTAGAATTAATGCTGTATTCACAGAATAACTCATCTAGGAAGGAGTAACCTCTGGGTAATCAGCTGGTCAGACAGCATGGAGAACATCCATCACAGACATTGTGCATCTTTAATTGTAGGGGTGATGCTGGTTAAGATGAAAGATCTGTTCTTATCCACAGCATTGGCCGGGAGAGTTTAAGCCCATTTCTGAAGCCTCTGAAATGATCTTTCAGAGGCTGAGTCTTTGCTTGAATTTGTCACCCAGGTCCCCTCAGCCCGAGCCTTCAGGCTGAGCTCCGTGTTGTGCCAAAGGGAAGCACCTTGGAGGGGCTGGGTGAGCACAGGCACCCTTCAACTGGTACTCAGTGTGGCTCTGCCAATTTCCAGTGACTCTCTGATCTCATTCCCCAAGCCCTGAAGGGAGAGATGATGTCTTCTGCAGATTCCTTGGTGGGCCAGATTGCTGCAACACAAAAAACAAGAGGAGACACTCATGCAGGTGTTGCAAGGTCATGCATGGAAAAAAAGACGACACCAGTGGGCAGAAACTCAAATTGTTGCTTGCTTACCAGCATTACTTAATTCAAGTGCATCCACTGAATTGACTTTATCTGTAGGAGCAGACTTTGTGGAGAGGTATGGCCCACCTGTGATATACATATATATATATCTATATGTACATATTTATACACTATCATGGTGATAAATTTTAATGAGAGCTTCACCATGACCAGCTGGTGTTGTTTGAAACCAATTACATTAATAATGCATCTGAATTTTCAGAACAAGACCAAATAATGAGAGTTGTAAAGCTGCAACATAATGTGGAGTCAACAGTTTAGTGGGCTGACACTCCCACCTTAGGCAAAGTCTCTGAGTCTGCCTCCTTCTGTAGGATGAGGTTTAACCCTCCCTCCTCCACACCCCGCTGGGATTTCACAGGGGTGCAGTCTCCTGGCACCGAGGAGAAATGCTGAGATATCTGGCAGCGACGTCTGTATTAGCACTTCAGGTAGCACATCTATTTTGGGGCCAGCAGGCTCACAGCTCCCTGCTATGTGATGCTTCTGTTCTCTGTCTCCCTGCTTCGGGCTGCTCTGGGTCCTGCTTGTGCCACCCCGTGCTGCGTGGGAGAGGTGGTGGAACCCACAGCAGTCTCCTTCTCCTGCAGGCCTGCAGTGGTAGAGAGGGAAAACCAGGATGTGTTTTCAATGTGCCGCCTCAATCAGGGTCCAAGGGGTCCAGCGAGGCACTTGGACAGACATCTGGCAGTGTTGTTTCCATGATGGAAAGGCTCCATTCCTGGTGATGTGGAGCACAGGGACCTTAATGTGGGCCTAGGATGCAATGGCACGCACCTCTCTGTGCTGCACACTTCTCACCCAGTGTTGCAGCAAACCTCCACCAGGATGGAAGGATTTCACCACTCTTCTTGCTAAACATTCCCAGTACATGTGTTTGAGGTGTGCTAGAACATCTTCCTTGTTTCTTTATGACTTGTGACTGAAGGTTGGCATGAATTCTTTGGTGTTCATTTTCTCTTTCTGGTTTCAAGGGTAGGCAGCTCTCCTTGTAAGCCCCACTTTCTGCCTGGCTACCCATATCCCATGAGGAAGACATGATTAAAGGCCAAATGTGTGTCTCAGTGTGTGCACAGACACAGAGATGTCCATGCCTGGGACTCCTGGTAAATACTCTAAGTGTAGAGTTTCTCCATACGTAGTCTATTCTCCATAACCTATCTCTTTTACACAGTCACTCCTGTCTGTCTTGACACTTAGCCCTGTGAATGTTTTCTTTACTTTCTAAATCATAATTAATTAAAGGACTTCTCGGTTTTGGACAACATCTTTTTTTTTTTTTTGAGGCTAGTCTTCAATTAATAAGGAATGTGAGCATATAAATAAAAAATGTCTGTTGTGTGTTTTTCTTGCAATAAATCTGATCATTCCTTATACTGCTGTTCAGTGTATCTCCCCTTAGGTATGCTGAATTTGATCAAATCACTACATCACTGGAATGTTGAGTGTTACTCATTTGTGTGCTAATTACTCTTAATCTGGGTCCTTTTAAAAAGGTCGTCAATTAGACTTTATTGAATTGTCAGCCTTCATAGCAGCGAAGGGAATCTGGTAGCTGGTGTAATGATGTCACAGATGGCTAAATACCCTGTAGTCTGAAGGGAAAAATGAATTAAATATAAGTTCAAGTTGCACAATGTGGTGTGAAAATGTGGGAGCCAGGCTTTTTGTGGAGGAAGCCACTGTTCGCAGCTGATTGAAGCTGACTCTAAAGACCTCTTTTATGGCACCCTCTGGAAAGAGCTATGAATAAATGACCCTTTCTCATCTTATTCCCAAGGTTCACCTTGAAATAGGTCTCTTCTACGTGGAGTGGGTCTTCTGCCTTTTTAAGAACATCTCAAGGCCACCTCGCTGCTGTTTGTTTTCCTTTGCTGGAGCTTGGGCCAAGGAGATGAAAACTTGTAGCATGAATTACCCGATAGCCACCAGTTGTAAACTTTAACCTTACCTCAGCCAGGAATTTTTGCAGGTGTGTTGAGGACCTGGAGTAAATGAATCCATATTTTATAAGTATTTTCAGTCTTTTCATGGATTTGCTGTGCATAACTCCTGGCAGTGTGTCTCAAGAAAGAATAGGCAAGCAATTTTGTGTTTTCACAGAATTTTTTTTTTGGTAAGCAATTTGGTCTGAGGAAAATTTTGAATGAAGAACATGGCAACCAGAAGATAAATGGCAATCAATACTTGTTTCAACATAATGTATGCCTGAAATGGTACTTACCTATGCATGAGCACAATAATGGTCAAAAATCTGACAAAGATAAAGATCTTTTAAGCTTCTGATGGTGAGTTTCTTTTGTTATTTGACCTCATTTATTATTGGATATGTAATTTCCACTGCACATTTAGCTCACATGCTTATTAGCCTTATCCAGTTAAGTAACAGAAATTCATATCTCTTTTATTTGTGATATTACACATTTGGAGAGTGTCGAGAAAAGCCATAGAAAGGAGATGTACTCATTATCCTGATCAGAAAACAGGGCAAAATGACCAGTCGATTATGTGTGTACCTTACAGATCTCATTAATGGGTGCAATTTAGTTAGTCCTGAGGTAAAGATTTTTCAGGTCTTTTTGACTGCATGGGAAGAGAGGGCAAATCTAACTTTAAAAAGTCACCACCTTTTCTAAAGTGTACCTAAAACTTTGAGAAATGAGAAACTCGAATGAAGGGGAGGGATGGTTACTGTGCTTTTTTTTGGTTATTTTCTCTCCCCATTCAAAAAAAAGTCTGTCTGGCATTGGAGAGAAAGAGCCAGAAGCTATCTTCAGAAGGGATAGAAAGTTTCCAAAGAAGGAAACTGAGCTAGCAGAGAACAGCACACAGTACTCGTAAAAACTTTCTGTGGCTCTGTTAGTAAGGAGAAAGGAGCAGCAGTGGTGTTGGTAAGCTGTTCAGATGGAACTTCAGGGTTCTCTTCTGTGCACACATTTGTCTGGCTGTGCTGTGGATCATAACCTCCTTGGAGGATCCAGTATGACATTCCTGCCACAGGAGTCCCTGATCTCTGCTGAGTTCACTAATTGATGCCCATATGCAAATATCTCCCAGTGTAGAATTTTTGTTAACAATTCTATGGGATGCTGGAGGCTCGTGTGTGGGGATGGCTGGAATACCTTAGTGTGGGGAAGCACTGGGGAGTCCTGACTCTTTTTTCATGTTGATTACTGTGAGATATGGAATTTCCTGTTTTCTTTTAACTTTGGGATGGACTCTGATTCCTTTCACTTTGCTCCGGAGCTGAATAGTACCTTGTTCCACAAGTAGCCCCGTTGGTTCAAAGGGATCATTCATTGGTGGTAAGGTACCATTCAATACGGCTGAAAACCTTGGAATCTGGTCCTTAAATCAAATTTGCTAGTTGAACTTTATGTGTGTGTTTGTGTGTATATCTGTTTTTCAGCTGTTTTTTTACAAGGGGCTGTAATTTGCCCTTTTAGACTTCACTGAAACCTTTCATTTCCAGTGCTACTGCTAGGTCACAAAGCTTGGTAATGTTCTTCATTGTTGTTTGTTTCACGCACTGAATTAGAAATTAATTCTCTCTCAGCTTCTCTTGCATGTGCTTCTAAAATTATGTTCTCCATTTAATGTATTCCATGGTATGTGTGTCTCATCAAATGTGACAGATTGGGGTGATTCTGTCAATAATTCATATTTGATATAGAATAGAACAAAGTTAAGAGGGAATTGCAAAGTAATATAATCCCTGCCCCTTTTAAACAGATGAAGTTGGACTAAAATTGATGTCTTCGACCAGGACACTTAACATTCAGAAGCCAAACCTACCAGCACAGGGAGTGATAGCTGCTTGTTTGGAAGTAATACGGGAAGCCAGGACAGAGGATGGCAATTGACATCTTCAAAAGAAGTCCTTTTCAGAGGTGAGGAAGCAACCACAGATCTCATCAAATTCCACTAGAGTCTCAGGTGCTCAATACCTCTGAATTTCGAGCAGTTAAGTAGGGCATGCAAACTGGAATGCTGCAGGCTGACAACAGTTGAGGCTAATCCACTTGAAGGTGCTGCTAAAGAAGTTGCTGAGAAACTAAAGGCCGAAAAGGAAAACACCGAAATCAGTTTTGTGCATGCCAAAGACCTTGCAAGCACCTTTGGCTTCTTTGATAGAGTCCGAGATGCTTTGATTAGTGTAGAGAAATAGCAGTCAAGGAGGGTTTTTTTTTTAAAGCAGCTCTAAATGGTTGGAAGATGTGAGGACAAGAGTCTGTTTCTGCTCTGTCTGGGAGAGGAAGTCTCCCTGCTCTATGCCAAGAGTTTGCTCCATGATGCCCGATGGAAAGCAGGAACTCCTGCTGGGCTGTGCAGGCTTTCAGTGAAGCAACTGTTCTTCAGAAAGGGGACAGCTGAAATTTCACACGGGTGTTGTACATGCAGTTTGGCCTCCAGTGCTTCACCAGGTGTCTTTTTTCCTGCTACAAATGGTCTTTCTTCCATAGGCATCTGCTAGAGCTGTTCCCTTATTGGTTTGGTCCATGGCTGAGACATGGAAAGGAACCCTTGAATGTTTCTGAGAATCAGAAATGTTTTGTAATGCCCTGGAGACTGGAAAAATATAATTTTGCTGCAGTAGAAGCAGTAGGAAAAGTCCCTTTGAAATCTCATGTGGCCAGTGTCTGCCCACAAGGCACTGTCTGATACTGCACGTTTCTCCCTAATACCCTGTGGGATCCTTCTGCTGTGTCTGCAGTGTTCTGCATCTCATGATGCCCATCTTTTGCAGCTGGATAACACACCCTGAAAATTTTCTGTAATCTCCCACGGAATTGTCTGTGGAGGAAGTTACGCTGCCCAAAAAAGCACCTTGAGATTTTTAAAACTGTAAAGTTCTGGGCTTATGGACTTTTCTCTCACCTCCCTGTCTTCCTCAGCCAGGCTCAGCACAGTTGTCCCTCCTCTCCAACCGAGGCAACCTCCCCTCGCCCAGGGCTGCTTTGACGAGGCCTCTCGGGGGCTGATTTATGTGCTGACAAAAGCAACCACGTGTAAGGAAGCAGCGTGTCTCCCCAGCCTTTCTGTGGGCTGAAGATTCCTGCTGCACAGATGCTGCTCAAGAAGACGTTGTGTAATTCAGCTGCAGGAGTCTCAGAGGGCTGGGAAAGCAAGAATGTGGCTGGGACAATCAAGTGTGGTGCTGTGTGGCCACAGAGAAGAAGCTCTAAGGTTTCATGCCTTTGAGTGTTGTTGATAAGATAGGGCAGTACAGGGAAAAGCACAATCTGGAGAATAGGGTGGCTGCCTCCTCCTTCGATTGGGATAGGTCTGACCCAAAATGAAGCACTCATCACCCGTCACAGACAAATTTACCCTGCTCTTCATGCAATATTCCCCTTGCTAAATGTGTTGCAGAGGTGATGAAGCCACAAGCTGCAGCGAGGCTGGTGTTGATTGAAGGTTTTTTTCTCCTTAAGGGTGCAGAATGCACAAAGGGAGGATGGAAACAAGGAGCGGTGGTAACAAATGCTCAGGGTGTCCAAGGATGTCAGGGTCTCTTGCTCGTGTGGGAAAATCAGAAACACACCCCCAACCCCCTCAAATGCAGTCTCAAAGACCCCAGTCTATTTTAGAAGGCACACACTGGACTCAGAGCTGCAACTCGGTGCTTAGTCTGTGTCACCCTCATGGTGGATTTACTTAACAACTCACAGTCAGCTGGGCCTGACTCTTCTTTCTTTTGCAGTTTTAGGTTGGCAGTTATTTGTATAAACTTCATAGGATTATCCTTATAAAAAACTCTATTTTTTTCTTGTTTCAATGAGGGTAAACTGAGTATCTGCAGTAAAGCAAGCATTGTGTTTTTGATTCTTGTTTTGAAGTTGAGTCTGATGGAAGGAACTACTTGCTGTTATTCACAACGCTTTCACTTAGGACAAAAAATTAGAGTGAAATTGTGGGGAGAAGAGGATTATGCTTTGACTGTAGTGAGGAAAACAAACACTTCTTTTTGAGTGACCTGGAATGGGGGGGGGAAAAAGGAAAATTCTGGGTAAGGATTCTAGTCACCAGGTAACAGAAATGCCTGAGAACAGGCATTTACAGGCTTTTATGAAAGCATTTTCTTTGTGTTCCAGCATAGAAGAATAATGATTTGAAACACAGGAAGTTGCCATGGAACAGAATCATCACCCACTGATGAGCTTTATTGTCTCATAATGTGTCAGCCTACAAAGAGTCACAGCAAATGGTCAAGATACTCTCTGTGGTGACGGGCCAAGACCATGGCACTGTCTTGTGAGTTACTCAAAAGGTGCAATAATAAACATCTCTTCTGCCTGTCATTCTCTATTTCACTGTGTTTACCCCAAAAAGAGGATAACTTTTCAGAAAAGAGTGAAAAGTTGCAAACAAGAACAAAAAATATTTTCCCAGGGTAGAATATTCTGTTATATAACACACCAGAAGGATTACTGTGTGCTGGAAGGGAAAAACACACTTGAAGAGCAAGATGAAAACAAAACTCTAAAGAAGTGAGTTTTGAATGTATCTTTAATGCAAACTGAGAAAACTGAAGTTAGAGAATGTAGATGACACACCATTCATGGCACTCTGCTTGCAGTTTTAAATGTCATGTGCTGTAGGTACTTTTTTGCTTCACCAGTCCACATGAGAAACTCAATTCCTCTCCATCCTCTGACCATGAATATCAGCCTGCAGCCTATGGTCAAAACACATTATTCTGGTTTCCATTTTCACGGTTTTACTTCTTCTGTGGTTTCAGACCAACTAAACAGAGTCTTTTTCTTTGCAATCTGGAAATGCGAAAATCTCAGCCTAATCTTTCTGCTTCTGATGCCTTCCAAGTTTTGATGAGGTTGTTTTATCTCTCGCTGTTATTAAAGAGCAGGTCAATGCTGCTCCACTTATTCTGTAGATTTTTACCACTCTATGGATGTCAGGAATATTCTTTTTATCTTCTCTTTTGAATCCCCTGTTAATCATATCATGATGCACCTTTTTCAAATCTATAGTTTTATTGAATGGTGTTTTTAATCTTTGCAGAACTCCTAACTAGTCACGTCCATAAAGAAATGAAAAAAACCCCCTGGTATTCACATCACCTGATGTGGTTGGTTTTTTGGGCTCTGCAAAGATTAAAAACACAGTAAGACTTGAGAGTATCCTAGAGGGAATATAGAGGTTGCTATTAATGTGTTCTTCTTTTGAACAGAACTGATCTGAGGGTTTGGAAATAGGGGAAAAGTGGCTGTTTAAAGCAATAGACAAGGTTGAGATTTTAGATGCGTATGTTATGGTGAGAAGAAACTGGGAAAATTAAGAGGGCTAACGCTGAAGCTGCGTGTGGGTTCCTCCTCATTTCCGCACTCTCTGATGGGCCACTCCCTGTTGTAGGATTGCTGTGAGATGATTGGGGTGGTGCCAGTGGCGGGATGACTCCTCATGTGCTCGTGGAGAGCGCTCTGCTGGAGCCAGACAGATCACCGAGGAGGTTTTACAGGCTTAATCATGGCCAGGACAGTTCTTTTTGTCCCTTTTCTGGAGAGGCAGCTCCACACTGCTGTTGCCAGTGCTGATGTTGGCTGCAAGTGGGGAGGGACTGCAGCCCTCACCCTCTTTGACACAGCCCCTCAGCCACAATCGATGACATTCAGACCAGTAATAATTTGTTTTCTCTCTCTCATACCTCCTTTGCCTGGTCTTTACCAGCCGTGGGTGTCTCCCAGAAAAATTTGGCCAAGAGCTGGGACGTGCCCCAGCCCAGTCCTTCTGCAGGAGATGTCAATGTGGGGTTCCAGAGGCTCCGCAGAAAAACGGGAAAATGGGGAGAGAGGCAGAGAAGATACCGGGCAGGAGTGGACCTGGTGGCAAGCACGGAGGAAAGGAGGAAGGGAGCGGGACAGGAAGGGGATAAGCACTTCAAAGAAAGAGAGGACGGGGTGGAAACAGGGCGAGGACAAAGAGCATTACTGTCGGGAATCCTGGGGTCCCTCTTCAGGTCTGGGCACAGATTTGTCATGCAGCCTTTGGAAAGTCATGTCACGTTCCTGCCTGCGATGTGTCCTCAGGAGCCTGGAATGTGAGCTTAGCTGCTTATTATTGGACTCCTTATTTACAAAGCTAGGAGGGCCTGTTTTGATCTTTTATTCCAACTCTTTTTGCAGTGTATGTGGTTGAACTTGCTAAAATTAATTCCTGCTTGACCTGCAGCCTATCTTCTAAGGAAAAAAACTCCAGAATTTATGGGGAAAATTCAGTGCAAATCTTTAAATCTCAGTTTGGTGCGTCTGCCTAGCAGTTAATCGTCCTGCTCTTTTTTTTTTTTTCCCCCATGCTCTAAATTGCTTTACCTTCAACTTCAGTAGATGTTAAACCTCGACGTCTCTTTGTCTCCAGACCGAAACCTCCCTCGATTACCAAATTTTCATCCCTCATAGCTGGCTGCAATCTCTAATTAATTCATCCTCTCTCCACGCGCTTCCCCGCAGAGAAAGGCTTGATTTATTTAAGCCACCAGGCGCGTTTCCCGGCGCTTTAATTGTCCTCGCGGCTCTTCTCCGGTTCACCTCCCGTTCTCCACCAGCTCCCTGGATCGCGGGGCGCTGGAGGAGGAGCCGCTTCCAGCGGGAGCGGACCGGGAGCAGCGCACCTCACAAAGAGCACAAAGCCCCGCTTGTGGGCAGGCAGCAGGAAATCCTTTGTGGCCGGCTCCCTTCGCCAGGCAGGCGTGACCGCGGCTGCGAGGCAGCGGGAATTGCCTCTCCTCTCCTTCCCAGCCTCTGGAGCGTTGTGCCCGCATCTCCTCGGCGCCCCGGGCAGGTCGGAGGGGCCGCGAGCATCCTCGGGATGCTCCTTTGTCCCAGATGGTTTCAGGAAGCTCTTCGCCGTCCTGAGGATGGGAGCTCGCTCCTCCTCGCTGCCTTTGTTTGGTCCTGTGTGTTAAAACATTACTCTGCAGCTGTTTCCCACACACTTTTTACAAAAAAAAAATCTGTCATTTCCCTGCATCTGCTGATGTTGGAAAAAAAGAAAATATGCAAAGATTTGTTAGATTCCCTCTGTTTTGTTTTGTTTTAGGTTTGGCTCTTTCTTTTTTTTAATTTTTTTTTTCCTAAATATGTTTCTGAAGTCTGAAATGAGACTCACACACACACACACAAATAAAAATAAAGGATTAGTAAATATTAAATAGCCCAAATTACAAGAAGTCTGGAACCAAACCCTGGAATCAGAGCAATACCAGACTCTGTGGGAGCTGAGGCTGGACCTGAGTCCAAATCCACATGCTGTGGTTTGCTCTCAATTACATGATGGTCCAAGCCAGAAGTCTCATTCAGGGCAGGATGGAACACGAGCCGAATCGGGATCTGGATCTGAATTTTGCCAGTGCGACTGTCAGTGACAAAATGCACTCATGAAGGAATGAATGATGTGAGTGAAACATATTGCCGGTGAAAAACCAATACAAAGCTGCAGCAGGAAAATACAGTTCCAGCCTAATTGTCAGGGCTGATCTGGAGCTGTTGACTGGCAGGAGTGATTTTACTCATGCGCCTCAGATATTTCAAACACACGGGACTTTACTCTCCTCTTGCAGTTTTTACATCTCTGTGCCTGCCGATTTCAGTGACTGTTTCCAATTGACACAACTTTAAGTGGTGAGAGAATAGGTCTTCTGACATTACCAGTGTCTGGTCCATGTCTGATAAAACAGACTTAGTAAAAAAAAAAAAAAAATTGGTTTATATACAGAGGTATACATAAAAATATACCTCACAGTCTATGTAAATGTGAAAAGGCTGCCAAATCTCCCTGTGTAAATCTCAATATTTTTAACATTTAATTAAAAAAGAGAAGTGCTCACACTCCTTATTAGGAAGAGAGGGAATGGTTAGATTGTTTGGGCATTTTCAGAACAACCAATGATATAGAAGTATTGGTTCCAAAACAAAAATATTAACATCTGTGATCCATTTAGAAGAAATGTAATTGATTTTTAGTTTAATTGCTGTTCCAGATCAGAACAATAAGCTTTTTATTTTTTTACCTCTGCTATATATAAAAATTTTGGTTTTATTGACTGTTTTTTAAAAGAAAAAAACTCCAAAACATTAAAAAACAATGTCCATTATTCAATTAATGGGCAAATAATATAGTTGGTAAAAAGTAGGCATTAGAAATAAATAAAAAATAAATTCATTGCGAATAACAGGTTTTGCTGCTTTTCTATTCACAGCTGACTTGTGAGCTGATCAATGCTTCTGAGAACATATTTCACCCTCAAGTTTGCCAGTAAGCTTGGTGAGAAAAAATTTCTAAGACTTTTCTCTCTGTGTATCTGTTGTAAGTCTTTACATGCCTGGTCTGTTCAGGAGATCCTGGGATTTTTTATTCCACAATTTGAATCTGGATCCTTCGTGCCATAAGAAACATAAGTTGTGTCGTAAAGTTCATTCAGTCAGTTACTTCGGCGATGGGATGCAATTTCCAAAGCCTCTGTGCTGTGAAGTTCTGACAATTTTGCCATTTAAAACCCTTTGTATGTGCCTTTTCACAGCATTTCATAACACACTTGCAATGGCAGATGCTCTGATTTAATTATTAGCTCATATTCCAGATACTTCTATTTTCTTACTCGATAATTTTTAAGACTGATTGTCTGAGGAATCTTGGCATTTTTTATAAATAAATTCCTTGTAATATCAAGTATTTTTTCTAGCAATTTGCTTTCGAAGGTGTTTAGACACTTGCCTATACTTCTGATGGATTTCCAGATTTCACATCCATATGCTAAGGTAGAAATAACATCCAAAGTAAAAAAAAAAAAAAATTCTAAACCTGAAGTTATAGGCTATTCATGATAAAATTTTGAATAAGCATCAAGCTGCAGCTGCCTCCATGCTAATTCATGATACTACTTTCCTTTTGGACATCCTTGCTAGCCTCCTCGTTGCTGTCAAATACAGGAAACAAATTAATTGCCCTTTTAAACACAGACAACCCTGGGAGTGGCCAAGGTTCCAATTAGGTAAGTGTTTTTTCCTGCCTGACTATTTAACCCATAAGTTTTAGTGATCTCTAGTTTTCAGGTTCACCACGTTATCACTTTGGACAGCTTCTTTGCAAACTCAGTAGCATGAAGTTGAACGAAGTCATGCTGACATTTCATCTGTTTATGCTTTTTTTTTTTTTCCTGGTGAAACCCCTTGAATTTAATGTTTCAGTCTGTAATCAGAAATGACTGACAGATGACAACCAATGACTGACTAATAAGACTAGTTTGCTGCCTACTTCAAACACCCACAAAATTAAGAGAAAAGAGGATGTGTTAATTTTCGCATGATGTAGATTTTTGTGTGAAGAGAAAACCTGCCTGAGTTCAGGTGTTTGTTTGGATGGACAGGGAGCGCAGTTAACACCGATTAAATGATATAAAGGACTCAAACAGTCATGGCAGGGTGTTGCTGTTCATTTTCTGTCCATCCCATTGGGGAGTGTATGAACCTGGAGCAGCAACCAGAATTTCTCTGTGCCTCTGGTGTGCAAGGTGTTGGAAACTCTGGCTTTGCACAGAAGCTTGGCCCTGTAGAGTACCTGACACCTCGCACTCCTCTGTCCACGTATTCTTTGTGCATCCTCTGCTGTTCATTAGACAACACTGCAAACGAAACACCCAATCAAATAAAAGTTTTTTAGAGGCGTAAAGTAATTACAGAAACAAGGGAGTATTTGCCAGCGGAGCAGCTGGAATATTTGACCAGCCAAATGAGTCTATCGCTGCACGGGAATTTCTGTGGGAGAGTGGACTCTCAGGCTACTGCAGCTGCACCTGTGATGTAAAGCAAGGTGGGTGTTCCGATAATTAGCTGAGCACCCCAGTTTTGTGGGAATGGGCAGATTCATTGCAGGGTAATTTAGCAGGGGCGTGCTGGAGTCAATGGAGATGCAGCAAATTACAGCAGTCAGAGGTCTGAAGCTACAGTCCTTGCACAGGACAATTTTTCTGGCTCTAGGTACTTTAATCATGCAGAGTCAAGGTGACCAAAATTTCAGCTTTTGGTACAACTTGGGTAGCAAGTTCTAATGCTGCTTTTCAGCGTTACTTGTGCCTGAGGACTTTGTTCAGATGTGCTGCCCTTCAATGAATCACAGCTGTGTTGAGGTATCTGCAATCTTCATGTGCCTAAGGAAACCATCTTTCTGCATTGTAGTACCACAATTGTTTGTCAGGCAGAAGGTGATTCTTAGCACAAGCATAACGTTTTTACTCCTTGTTTAAATAACAAAGCAAATAATCGTATCTTCTTACGATGAAAGCATCTTAGCTCACTTAATTCTAGATGTCTAAATCTGAGCTAATCATCTGGGTTGCTTTTTATAGGCAATGGAAACGAATAAATCTTTCTAGAGCACAAGACAGTGACCTACTTGAGATGTCTGTCTGAGGATGAGATGTTCTGTGGGTTAAAAATGCCTGTTAAGGGAGGCCACATCATTGCCTCTGGTAGTGATGTCTTTAGCTTTATTTTTCAAACATCGAGATGATTTTCCCTCTTCTCAAAATCCCTGAGGAACGGGCTCACACGCACCTCCTCCTTCTCAGCCTTTCTGATTGTACAGATCTACAGCTGCCACAGCTTGATGCAGTTGTGAATCCGTAGCAGACACATAAATCCTCAGTGGTGTGATCAGCACAGGCACAGAGCCATTCCATGGGCCTGGAGACAGCTTTGGGCACTGCTGACACAGCCATTCCTCTGCTTCCCTTCCCATTGTCTTTGGCACTGGCTGTCCACTCACAACTTCTGACCCAGCAGGCTAGGTTTGCCTCTCAAAATACCTCTCTGTGACCGCCCTTGATTAACACTGGAATGTCTTAAGAGTGAGAAGCAATTTTTTTTTTTTTTTTGGAGTCAAAAGTCTGAATTTTGCCTTTGTGGTGCGGAAGGCTGATAACAGCAGCCGCTATGTTTCTGTTGTTACACTTCAGGGACATCCAGATGGCATGTTAACTTCTGCAGCTTCTGAAGGATCTGAGAGAGAGCTTCTGTGTTTGTCCAAATTAAAAAAAAAAAAATATAATACTTGTGAAAATTTTAAAGTTCTTTGCTCTCCTGACATGGTATAAAAGCATGGCACTTCGAAAAAGACATGCAGACTTGTGTATGCAACAAACACAAGGGAGAGTGCTGTGCCATATTATTAAAGTTAGTCAATCTTATGAGTCTGATTCGAGAGTTCCATCTTTCCTTGCTGAAGCCTGCTGGGCTGATTAGTATCCTTTATTTCAAGCACAGAATGCAAGAGATTATTTTAAACATTTTATAGCTTCATAGAGGTCTTTGGTGAGTTTGAAGGTGAGCAGCTCACGCAGGTTGTGCAAAGAACACTGTAATACAGTTTAGTTTTTCAATCTCCTATTTGTTCCATTCTTGAGGAAGTAGGAATGTGATTTCTTCCTGTAGCTGTGCAAAATTGTTGTCTTTTATCAGATTCTGTTACCTGGAGCTCTGTCCTGGACACTAAAGCTTGTGTCTTCTCCGTTGACCATTTGCATCTGCCTTGTGCAAAAATTAACTTTTAACTCTCAGGAACTTGGCACCACTTCAGTTTTGTGAAATTCTGCACCTTTATTTGATTCTCATGATCATCATATTTTGCAGGGCCTGCGGATGCCTTGTAAATCACTTTCCTGCTGTGGACCAAGCCAGCTCCACCAGCAGACAAGTGGCCTGGAGGTGGCTTGAGCCAGGAATATATGAATGGTGTTTCTATAGCTGTAGTTTCCTTCCTTCTTTTTCATGCTGGCACTCAGAAAATGAGAACTCAGTGTTCAGGTTTTTGGTCTGATTAGTGAATTATGTATTGCTCCCCACCTCCCTTGAATCTACCTTCCTCACCAACCCCATTTTTTCCTAGCTGATGTCTGAAAACATTTTCAAAGTTGCTGTTTGGACATCAGTTTATTAAATGTCTGCGCAGGAAGATCACTCTTCTCACTCTGAGGTCATCATTGCTGCAATCATCTTATGCTGGTTCCAGAGCTTCGTTTTCCACAGGTCATCAGTAACATTTTTCAGACTTTTTGGTGGGTTTGACTGAGAGAGACCTGTCTTATCAGTAAACACTGGATTTTTCCTGTTCTTAATCTTTCTGAGCAAGGTTTTAGCATCTTTCTGTAGCTCGAAGCCTTAGAGGTTGCAGATGTGCAAATACCTGAACTGGAATGATTCAGTGGTTATCATATCTCATGCAGGAACTCTGGAGCCCATCAGAATAAAAGCAGCAAGTGGCAGCCCGAGGTCTGAGGCTAAATGCCTCTTCCTGTCCTGTGAGTGCCTTTACTCACTGATATACCAGGGTTTTCCCAAAGATATGAAAACTGAGAACGTTTTCTTCCTGGAGTCAGTGTTGGCATTATGTTCTGCAAATATCAACAGCATCCTGTAAATAAGGACAGAAACAGCATATACGCAAACAGAACCGATAAGTGTCTTCTGATTTTCATTTCAGTGACCATGGTGGATAAATTATCTGTCTGGCAAGGTTATAGATGTAAAACATCTCGTATGAAAATGCACAAAAAATGCACCAAAAAAAAAAAANATTTTTCACTTCAGCTTAATCCTTTAGTTATTCTCTTCCTGTGGCTACAGTTCAGGTTCGGAGAAAGATATGAGGTCAGTGTGGGGCACTCAGGGGTGAAACTGTTACACTTTGACTACAGCAGGCGCAGGTGTGAGTCTGTTACCTGAATTATTTGACTACAAGGAGCTGCTGTGCCTTGTTGCCTGTAGAACAGCCCAGGGCTGCCTCTGCATCTTTGACTGTCCTCAGGGGCACTGGTTCTGCCTTCTGTTAAGCTCCTCTCTCAGCTGTACTAAGAGTCACAATCTGCATCCACACGACAGAACATAAGGATGGCAGAACACACCAGAGGCAGACATAATCCCTTATCCCAATTTTGACAGCTACCAGATTCCTGAGGAAAGAGGCAGGACACAGGTTTCCTACAGGTATTTTACCCAACGTGTTCCTCTGGCTTCTGACAAACCCTGAACTTCCTAAAGTTATCCGTTTGGGTGCTAAGTGTATGTATGGACTTAATACAGCACTATAGACACTCTGCCAAAAAAAAAACCTGAGCAAAAATGCCTCCTTGTTTCAGACAGAATTCGTGGGCCATCTTTCTCAAAGTTCTCCTCTTGTGCAGGGAAATCAAACCAGAAGTTTCCTCCAGACCTAAAATTGGTGTTCAGACTCAGGTACGCTTTTGATATCTAAAGCACTTTTTGCAATTAATTTATGGCAGCGGTGGAAACAAACAAAAAAGCTGCAGCTGTAGACACCCTTCAATTTGGAAAAATAAAAGTAAATGTTTTAGTTGTTAGCTTCACCAACTCACTGTTTGTCTGTTAGGTTGTAACTACCTGGTTGCCTCCAAGTTTCTGCAGAGGTTATTCTGCTTTTTTGTGCATATAACTGGGCTGGCCTCACTAGATTTGACTTCTTGTTGCTGGATCTGTGCATGGGAGATTAGATGACAGATCCTACGGGGTCAGTATAAACCAGATTTGGTACAATTATCAGTGTGAAGGTATCTCTTGCTTGGCTGTAGTGGAGATGACCAGAGGGCTGTTCCCTCTGAAGACATGTATGGCAAGCCCAAGAAGACCCAATTATTTTTAATTGTATTTCATCACTAGAAAACAACTTAACTGATCCAACTCATGTATCTTTTGCATTGCTCTCTCGCTACTCATGTTTTTGAAACATTCACTCCTGTTTTTAATGAACCTCGAGAAGGATACTGATTAAAGTGTAGAAACATCTAAAGAACTCAATGTCCTCAGCTCAAAAAAGTATAAACATTTGTTGTGCTTAATTTCAAAATGCAGCTCTGCTTTGTCTGGTTGGTTCTGAATTTTCAGGGATTTTTTTCTTCTAAATTGGTCACTGACTAAATACGTAGCTACTCCGAGTTTTTGATCTTGTTCAGCTTGCTATGTGGAAGCTGAGATTTTCAGAAGCCACCAAATAGCTTCTAGTTCCCTATCATAGGGAGGTTTAAAACACCTGTCTGTTTAAAACACCTCAGGCTTGATACCTGAAGTCCCTGAAGTGCTGATGCTCAAACCTGAACCTCTTCCCTGCCAGTCCATGGCTCCTGCCTTTGCCTTTTTCCTTGACAAACTTTGGTGTGTCTTCTGAAGAAATTGTCCATGGAAGCAAGTGAGAAGGCCAGCCTCTCTTCTCCTTGTCTAGTGGTGCTATAAAATATTTACTTGTGGTCCCTAAAGAGGGTCTCACTCTCCTTGTAGGTGCTGAACTAAATCCCTGGGGCTCCTGTTTCTCTCTGTTTTTACAAGGGATACCTTTTGTTAAGAGGATTCTTCTGAGGTGGGTGTAGTGGCACCCACCAAAGCTGGTCACATGAACTGTGACTCAGAACTGCTCTCAGAGCAGCCCCTGACCAGGACAAAAATTAAACCATGGACCAAAAGCTGTCTGCTCTCTTTTGTTCTCTCATCTAATGCTCTGGGCCTGTGGTGGTAACCTGCAGCCACTTTCAACTCCACCTGCAGATGTCTTCTCACCTCATGAAACAAAGAAAAGAAAGGAAAGAAGCTACAGCTTTGACATTTTCTTTCTTTTTTTTTTCCCAGATAAAATACAGTTTACATATTTTATGAGATTAATGTCCCTTGTTTCTGATTACAAGAATCTGATCAGCATATTAATAAGTGAAAAATAAAAAACCCTCAAACTATGCAACAGCTGCTATTTTGCTGCTGAATATATTCAGGGTATGTAATTTTTTATGAGATATTTATTGTAATAGAGAGAGGGATTTGTCTGAGAGTGTGTCTATGCATGTGTATGTGGCTTTGAGCTAGCATTAATAAACCAGTTATGTTTCTTCTACATAACACATGAGGGCAGGCAAAGGAGGATGTCCAAAGCATCCAAAAAAAAAGGTACAAAAGGGACAGAGTATTAAATGTGAGCTGTAGGTTGCAGTACTGTTTTGAACTGCTTCTTAGAGGTCTTGATCCTGGAGTGGAGGAAGGGTGTAGGAAATACTGAATTTCCCTTTGAAGCCAACGGGACTCTGAAGCTCTCAGCATCTCCCAAGCTCGTTGTACAGGAGCAGGTTCACCTTCAGAAGGTAACAGCTGTGCTGCAAACACAGTGAAGTGGTCAGTCCACACATGAGCACGTCAGCAGCCACATTGTCAAGCTGAATGGATGGTGGGTGGTGCCTCCTTCATTCTCTTTTTCTCCCCTGAAAAGAGTCAAGGCGAGTGAGCAAGCTGGAGAGCGGAAGACATGTGAATTGAATTCCTACATAGTCAAAACAGAAGTCTATTTCACCATGATTGAAAGTTAATTCACTGTGTTGCTGTAGAAACCCTGGCAAATGCATTAACCTAAATGCCCAACCATTGCATTCTTATAACAGCTTTTTTTTTAAACACTTGTTTATTTAAATACATGTTTCCATTGTGTTACCATGTACTTTTCGTACTTCTGCATGAAGAAAGGTATTATTTCTTCCCAGGTAGGTTGTGCAAATAGCTCAACTTACTGCTGCCTGCAACTCCTTTTCTTCCTAAGTGGCACATTCCCTGGATGTGCCTGCTGACTGTGCTGTGTGATACAATCACCCATTCCTGCACAACCAGGGCAAGCATCCTTTGCTCCAGCATTCAGAACAACCAGGTCTGGGGATCTGCAAGAATCCTCCTTGCTGGGGTTTCCGCCTTCCTTTGAGAAGGACAGTAAATTGTGGAGACTGGGGAGAAGCCAGGAAGCTCTGCTGTTTTGTTTTGGCAAGATATTCGTACCTCCACTTGTCTTTCTCCTCTCACCATCCATCCCCACCCGGGAGTGTTGATGCTGGTTTGGTGCCCAGAATACATGATCCCTCCACAGGCTGTTAAGAGACAATCTGGAACAAGGCTTTATGTCAGCTGTTGCTTAAAGGAATGAAAAACAAGAGTTGGATCTTGAATCCTGTGTTGTTCCTCACACAAACGGATTGTGACCCGGGTACGCTTAGCGGGGTGTAAATTAGAGCAGGGTTAATCGCTGATGATAAACAAAACTAAGTTTAGTCTTGGGAAGCTGCACCCTCCTTTCGCTCTTCAGATGGTTCACAGCCCTTGCAGGCGTTTGCCCATCCTTTTGTGCTGCCTGGTGGGTTGAATTTGTGTCGCTGGCATCCAACTCATCCAACTCCTGAATTCCTGAAAGGGCCCAGTCTGAGGGAACGGCCCCGGGCAGCACAGAGGTCTCACCCCGCGCTGACACCACTCAAATCCTCAGCACCTTCCTGCTTCCCTGTGTGATTGCCCTGGGCAGAGGAGGCATGATCAAATCCTTTAACCTGAGATTCTCTGGATGGCAGCAGATGATGGAATTAGGAGGTAGGCAGACAAGACTGGGGAATTACTGGGCCATTTTAACTCTTTCTAGTGTCTGCCTGAAGAATTGTCACTGAAATTAGAGCTATATAATGTTGGCCATACTTGAGTTCCTTACTATATTTTTTTCCCCATCATTGTATGTTTGTCATGGAACGATGAGCAGTGTCTGTGGCCTCAAATGTGAAGGACATGCCATTTTTCTGTCTGATTTATTTAATTACTTTTGTGTCAGGGCCCTGGTGAGGAGCTTTACGGGATCCAAGCTCCGAACAGTGCAGTCATGATCCTCTGTCAGTCATGCTCCAACTCCATTGTCAGAGGTCTTATGTAGGGCTGAGGAACCTAATCCCAATGGTCATTTCTTAATTGTTGTGCTTTGCCCATATGCTTGACAATTGTATTTACCAGTTCTCTGTTAGTTTGCTGTTTTCTGTCACCTTTCACCTTAGACGTGGTGAAAAACAAGCCAGTAATTTTGATAACCCGAGCTCTAATTGTAAAGCGTGTGATTGGATTTCTGTAATAACCTCAATGTCAGGGCTGCTGGAAAAGTGCCAGAAGGTCTGTTCCTCTGCTTGGTCAGTCAAAAATCTCTTTGTTGGGTTTTTTTCTCCCCCTACATTTTCTGGTCATCAGTTCAATACATAAGGGGAAAGGCAGCATTAGGAGAAGAAAGGTTTGTCTGAAAGACACAAATTTCCACCTGAGTCTTGGGACTGTGTGCTGTGATTTGAACAGCAGCAGGTTATGTATCACAACCTTTATACCTCAGCTAGCCAAAGCCCATGTTGATCTGTAATGTAGCAAAACAATGTTAAGAATTTTCTTGATGAGCTGAAGAGGAGGGAAACTCCTCTGAAAAGAAAAAAAAAAGGAAAAAAAAATTTAATTTTACAGCAAAATAAATTTCAGATGCAGGTCTGAATGGTTTTTTTCTGCTGCTGTAACCAAACTTTTCCTGTTTTTCAGCTCTAATGGATATCTCTGAATGAAAGCTGAAGTGAAGTTCATGTATCATAGATGTTGAAACCAATGAGTTAGGAGCAACTGGAGAAAAGAATTGGAAGTGGCAGAAAAATAAATAGTTTTATAATGTATTATGCTCCTGTCTTCCACAGAAAAGTTTGAATAGATACATGATATTGTATAATCAAGAAATAATGCTGTCCTCCGCAGTCCTGATGGTACATTGCTAAATATGTAACACAGACAGAGAGGAAATGCTGTACGGTTTCACAATGTTATCTCTGCTGATCATCTGCTCCCTGGAGACCTTACCAAAGGCCCAAGGAAGTTACTGGGGATTTCTTCTTTCAGATAATTTTAGTCCATATCTGCAGCTTCTCTGCTTTTGCGTCCCTCTCCTGTCTCCAGCAATCTGAGATGGGCACTGGGAAGAACCTCTGCTTAGGCTTTGCTTTTCTTGGAATCTGTAGAGTATCCTCAGAAATGAGACTCTGTGCACTGGATCCAGCTGTATTTTCCTTACTGTTGGCTTGGATGGGGTCCCCAGTTTCCACACAAACATACACAAATATGCACTTGGATGTATCTGTCAGTAAAACTGCTCTGCTGCTTGGAGTGGTGGGCAACAGGTTCCCACTTCCTGCAGCGTTTTCACAGCACTCACCTCCTCTCCCTTATCTGCCAAGGTCTTGCCCAGGAACACACCCAGATGCTTCGTGGGGGGGGAACTCACTCTTCACTAGTGTAGACATTCTCTTTTGAAAATAGCAGCTAATTTGTCAAGTTCTACAGATAAATGGCCATGATTTTTTTTTTAAAATTTTGTTTTGATGGTGGGGAGATTATTATGACCAGTTTAGGGACAAGAGCAATGCCTTTAGTTCATAGTTTATATGCGTTATAAAGACAGAACTGAGACACCACACAGTGGGAAGGCAATTGCCTGGGAAAAATACATAGATATGCCCTACAGCTGATGAACAACGGAGTCCCTTCATGGCAAGGAAAACACGTGAATTCTTTTTGATCATGGCCAAAGTCACTGTCACTTGTATTTAATTAAAATGTAAAGACTCTCAAAGAAAAGATATGGAAGAAAGAATAGCCTTACTACTTAGGTAGAGGACTGAGAAACACTGGTGTGTACTTAAGGCTCTGTGAATGGTGATTAATTTCTTTGTGCCTCAGTTGCCCGACTGTAAAATGAGAATACATGTTTCTTCTATTTATTTTTCTGAGAACATCTAAGGAAGAAACTAATATGATTTCTAACCCCTGGGTGTGTTCAGTTCCTGGCACCACAGGGATCTGGCCTCAGCTGGGGCACTCAGGTGTCCTTAATACAAATGCTAATACCACATTAGCATGGATATATGAAATAAATTAATCTTTAAAAAAAAAAGAAATTCCCCACATGTACTAGATCTCAAATTCATTCTTTATTTTGCATTCCAGTTTGTACACGATGCGATTTTTTGTTTCTATTACCCCTCAAGTTTGGTGGAAAAAAACGCTCTTCTAAAAGCAAAATCCTTGTAAGAAAGGGTATTTTTGTTAAACACTTACATATCATGTTGAATTAGGCTTTCATCATACAGAATGTCCCCACACAGGTTTCTGAATGTGGCAGCCTGAGGATCATCCTGAGTGTATGGAAACAGCAGAATTTCTCATCAGGTTTATTTTTGCCAACAGATGTCCCACCCGTGGGACCACATTTGCCGTCCCCAGCTGGTGGCAGCTCTGGTACAGTGGTGGGCAGAGTTCTTCCTCGTGGTTTCTGGATGGCTTCAAATTCCAGCTGAAACCTGCACAGACAGTGGCACTTTCTGCCTCAAAACTAAAAGCAGCAGCTGTAGGAATTTGAAGCTGCCAGGCAAAACAATTGCGAGTAGACTACAAAAGACTACTTTTGCTTTTGATCATTTCTCGAGTCTGGAATTCCTGCCTTTCTAAGTCCTGTTGACCAATGTCCTTACGCCACCACTGGGTCCGAGTTCCCCCCATTCTTCTCATTTTCTCTTAAATTTTCCTTTTCATTTTGCCGGGTGCTTTCGCTATAGAGGTCAAGCCACGAGATATTGAATGACCAAGGCCACACATATCTGGGAACTTGAAGCCAGACTACCCACGTCCTTGAAAAATTCCTGAACTTTAGTTCAAGGCTTTCCTTTCCGATCCAGTCTGTCCTCTCTCACACTATCATGCTCGACTGTAGAGGAGGATTCATATGATTCAGTTATATCTTATCCTGCACGGTTACTCAGACGTCAGTCTCCAATGAATAAAGAGAAAAAAGCCAAACTTGGGCCCCTGCAGCCCATGGAGGGCATGGGGGAGCAGAGATCCACCTGCAGCCCCTGTATCCTTGTGCCTTCTGAGGGAGGAGGTTGAGTTAGGCAGGAGGAAGGGGTGGTGGGAAGGTGTTTTTAAGAATTTATTTACTTCTCATTATCCTGCTCTATTTTTGTTAGTAATAAATTCACTCAATATCTCTGTTTCCATGACAGTATTTGGTGAGTGATCTCTCCCAGCCCTTATCTCAACTCATGAACTCTTCATTACGTTTTCCCTCCCCTGTCCAGCCACAGGGTAGTGAGGATGTGGCTACCAAAAACTGGCCGTACAAACCCAACACAACTGTAATGAACCAAATTCTCAGACATGTTGAAGCACCTTCAGTTAATGCTTGTGGCCCCAAAGGGCTGGAGACAGCACAACCTCTGCTCACCAGTGAAGTCAGTGAAACTTCCTCCAAGCCTGATTTGGCAATTCCTAGGGTGCCTTTCCTCCCAACCAAGTAGATTAGGATCATGTGGAAGGTGTTATGGCTAATGGCACTTAACAATGAGTTCAGGCAAGGCAATTGTTGCCCAAATCGGAGTTGGGGAGCCCTGTGAAAAATTCAAGGAGGTCGTTAATGGTGAGAAGTGGTGATGGATGTTTGCTTTCTGCCTTATCTTGTCTCAAACAACCACAAAGCATCCGGTGGGACCATTGATTCAGAGTGACCCTGCCTCAAAGGTGGGCCTCAACAGGTGATACCCGGCAGGATAAGGCTGGTGTGTTCCACCTCTGCAGAGTTTTTATCATTTCTGCACAAGCGTTTCAGCTCGGGACGGCGTTAAGTGTTTTAAATGGTCTCCAGATGTTGCAAAATCACTGTTCAGAAAAAAAAAAAAAACAACACACTGAAAGCATCTACAGATTTTAAGAAGGCTACAAAAGGGTAGAAGAGAGAGTCAGATATTGGGTCTCTTATCAGTTGCAAGAAAAGTCTAAGTGGATATGCATGGCAAAGGAACATAATTCCTAAAATACCTGAAACCTGCAGAAATGTTGTGCCCTGGGTGTGGTGGCAAGTCCCTTCATCTCACTGCCTGCTCTATTTACTGCTTCCATCTCTCTTGGTGCTGAATCATGATAATCAGCGCTTTTGTTTGCATTGTAAATAAAATAAAAACAACTCAATAATGGAAAACCTTGAGCTAAGGGTGTTGTTTTTGGGACTGTGCTCATTTTCCACCAAATGCACAAGTTGTGCATTAGAAACTATTCCCTCTGGCAACCCATAAAACAGAAACTTCTCCATTTTTTGTACCCCAGGAATCATTCTGTCAGCAATTCACTTGCAGTGTTCATCTATGAATATTGAGATGGGTTTTTTTTGTGTGTGTGTCTCGTTCCTAATATATTAAGACAAGGTGCTCTGGGTATCTACAGTATACTACAAACTGCATGAATAATTACAGCTTTAACAGCAGTAAGCCCAGTCAGGAAAACACAGAAGGCTGGAATGGAATTTTCAAACCACAACAGGGCCTGTGTCATTATGAATTTCTTCTTCTTCTGTTCTACTGCTGTCAGAAAACCCATTAGTTTTAAGGCCGTGGCCTTGTGTATTTCAGTATTTCCTGCATATCCTTCAAGCAGGTGGTGCTCCAGGTTCCAGCCAGGATGCAGAGAGGTCCAGGAACACATCAGTAGTGGTGCTGGAAATGCACCAGCACCTATCAACCAGGAGTGGAAACAACTTCTGCACGTGCAACACTGCAGCACCCTGAATTTCGCTGCTGAAGTGGGTGACCACTGCAAAGATTTGTGGCACAGTTTCACCTGTCAGTTAAGCCAGCTAAAATTAAGGTTGCATTGCAGCTTCCACATGGGAACAGCGGGAGCACCACTGGTGTTTCACCTATTGTTGGCTTCTTAAGTTGCAGTAACTAGACTGTGACTTTTTCACCAATACCCAAGTGTAAGGCAGGAGAGGGTGAGTCGTGAGACAGCAGAATTCAAGGTGAGACAGGAGAATTCAAAGTGAGACAGAGAATTCAAGGTGAGACAGGAGAATTCAAAGTGAGACAGCAGAATTCAAGGTACCAGTGAACCCTTAGAGGAGACCTGGCAGAGCATGTGCATCTTGGACAAGTGTTTATGCTCTCCAGGGTGAGTTTCAGGGAGACATTTGAGAAGGAAGGATGTATTGGCTCTGTGAACTTCCACAGAGTGGCAGAATATTGCTGGGAGAGGACTTCAAAATCGTCAATTGGTTCTAAAAAACAACACCGTCACTTTGAAAATTAACTTACCTTTATTTTTTTTTTTTTTAATAAGGGAACAGCATTCTTTTCATTTGGTTTCTTATTTCTCGAGTCTGACAGAGTACATTCTGGTTTTATGTATTTATTTATTTGTTTATTTAATCATTCATTCATTCATTTATGTGTTTGTCATGACCAAACTCTAGAAAGATTTTTTAAATTAAAAATGAAAACTGTTTAATTCCTTCTTGAGCTAGGGCTTCAAGAAAGCATCAAGTGTCGTGAGAATCATGATAAAAAGGATAGCTTTGGCAAAGCATTTAAACTGGGGGTGGGGCCTGATTTTTTTACATGTTTGGTTGGGGTTTTTTTGTTTTGATTTTTGTTTTGGTTTTTGTGGAGAGTTGTTTGTTTGTTTGTTTGGGGTTTTTTGTGGGTGTGTGTTTGTTTTGTTGGGCTTTTTGTTTGTTAATTGGGTTTTGGAGGTTTTTGTTGTTGTTTGTTTTTGTTTTTGTTTTTCTTTGGTGGTTTGGTTTGGTTTGGTTTGCAAACCCAAACAGTGTCGAGCCCAATAATTTTGCTTTATTTTCGCATTTTATTGACTTCCATCGATATTATTTTGGATAAATATTTGGTACCTGGGCCGTTGTCCTTCTGATGAAAGGATTTGTTACTTCCAGGAGCCTTCAGTTGGAGCAGGCTGCTCTCACATTCTCTCCTCTTGCCCGTTGTGACCCATCCAGGAATAAAATCCCAACTCTGCTTTGGAAGCGTTGGGTGCCACTGACGCACAGATTTAATCACAGATTAAGGACCCTGTTTTGTGTGCTGGGGAGTTCTGAAATCCCGCATCCTGGTGAGAAAATGAGCTTCAGCTCCTAGAGCTGTTTCAGGTGACAGCAAAATTCTCAGAAACAGAAGAGGAGGGGAAGAAATCAATGAGCAGAAGTGATTAGGAACAAGCATGTAATCCCAGGAAAAGGGTGCTTTATCCACCTGCATTCTTAACCATTATCCATCACTGCTGGTTACTGCTCAGTACCTCCAACTATAAATAGTCTTTATTTGACCTTTTTCTGCATCTGTTGGGTACAGAATATGTAGAGACACCTTTGAGTTTTTCCACATGCTTCAGCGAACTCAGGAGGAGGTTGCAACATGGTAAAAAGGAGCAAAAAGGACTTTGAGTCCATGTGATAGCCATCAATACATGGCAGATCTGCAATCCAGTTAATCACATTTATCCAGGATAAAATGACAAAGGATCTCACTTGTGATTAATTGATGGGGATTCCTGCACATGCTCCTTGCATTTCCCTCCACATTCCTTTTCTTGGTAAGAAATCGTGTTTTAATGGTCTCACTTTTGGAAGGACTCCCAAAGCTGAAGAGCCACCAGTACGAAGTTATTTGTCTAGGATAAAATGGAGAGAGTGAATGAATACTGTGCTGTTCTAACACCACGGTCAGTTTTTGCCTATGATGTTTTTAACTTTAAATTTTTAAGCAAATGAAACAGAGAGCCAACTAGAATATGGTCCTGGCTATAGACATTGTCTTAATCCAAGCAAGTGTTTGCACATTTCCTGGTTAATTTTTCTATCTCTTCTGCCTTTTTACTTCCCAGATGCCTCTACTGTCTATCATGGTGCAGATTTTGTCTGCAGCTTGTGTGAATAACTGCTCTAATAATACCTTGTGCAAGCATTTGCCATGACAAAAGTACTCTAAAGTTATTTTTAAACTTCACCATATGAAAAGACATCTAACTGCTAGCACTTGTGCTGCTGCAGCTCACTGGTACAAAAATATGTGCACAGTTAATTGCTGGTATTAAATTGCACCTTGCAATTTAGCTGGGACTGCACTTAATACGTTCTTTGAAATGGATATGCACGTGTGTGCACACCATGTGTTTGTCTTGAACGTGAATGGCCAGGACCACGGTGGTGGTGCATTAAGCAGAAAAAAAAAAAACAAACCCAAACAAAAAACCTAAAAAACAAACCATAAAGATGTAGGTTTGGCCAGAGCCTGTGACTCAGAGCAACCTTGGATTGCAGAACAATTGGGCAAACCTCAGTGAGGCGTGTTAGAGATGCTGAGCTGGTGTGGAGGCTGGAGGTGAGCCACAGCAGAAGGAGACTGACAGGTGTGGGATGAGGGACAGAGGAGGTCCTTGCCAGTCCTCTTTGCTGTGAGGGCTTCAGAGTGGTGTAAATGTAAATTTGAATGTTGTTTTTCATTCTGCAAGCTGTAATAGAAAACCAAAGAATCCCAGAGCTAATATGATTGCTCAACTACCTTAGCAACCACATAAATTTTATTGAAACACCCTCCTGCTTCCTCTACTATAGCCTGTTTCAGGCTTTTTTTCTGGGGGGAAGTATTTGCTTCAAGTGTTCCTGAAACTGTAAGGAGATAGTTCTGCATTCCTGTTCAGTCTGGGGCCTCCTGGCTGAGCCTGCAGATGGTGTGATATGGTGGCTCACATGACACTGATATATATCCAATATGAATGGAGGGGGGACCACACTATCCACTTGCATGGGCCACAGAGCAGCCAGTGATTTCATGTGGTTGTTGCCTTTATTGACGTGTCTGATTTGCCAGGTTCTGCACGAACTTCATCCTTCTAACAGAAGTCCTTATTCATCTTCATCATCACAGAGTAATTAATCTTTTTAAAAAGAGCATTCTTACTGTTTACTTGTTTTACTGTTATTTTTTATTTACTTGTTATTTTTTTATACTAACGCCATTTCTGGGTTTTTTTTGGGTCACCCCAGCTTCTTATTACCCTACAAAAGTGAGGCTTCCCTGTATTGTGTTTCGCCAGGGCCTTTCTACCATTGTACATTTGGATATTCCCTATGAAGCTGACTCCCTGAGCAGCAGAGATTGATTTCTCCTCTGAGTAGCCATACTCTTCACAGAAGAATCCTTTCCAGTTATGTTTTGAAAGTCATCAGACATGCTGTTATAAATGATCACTGAAGATTACTGGAGATGCTGCAAAATAATAGTGAACCAAGTAGCATCTGTAATTTCCACCGCTGGTTTGCAATCATTACTCAAAATGAATCCTGTCTCAGTTGTGGGGCTAAACTTCTTTTTTTCTCCCTTCCTCTTCACTGCTGTATGAGACAGTTGAAATAGACACTGTCTCATGAATTTTTATGCAAAAAGCTGAGCTGCAATCCTCTGTACCAACAGCTAGCATTCTTTGTGAAGATCAAGACTAGCTTAGAAAATGCTGGAGAGGAGTCGACATTTCCAGTTACTGTGAGGCTCTGTTACAGCTCAAGCGTCTCTGAGATGTATATCTCTGATGTTCTTTCTTCTTAATTTGCCCCAGTATAAATCCAATACCTCTTGCACAGCATATTTATCACCATTCCTGTTTGTTGGTAGAGGTTTTAGTGTTTTATGAGCATGGTCACCTCCACAGCCCTTGTTTTCCTGTGAGTCACCGGTGTCATAAACGCCCTCAGTGCAAAAGGACAGACATGAATCAATTTTAATGGAAAATGAGCTGTGATATACCTGTGTTTTTCTGTATCTTCTGTGCAAGGAATTGCCTCCACAACAGTGCCCGAGGCCTTGCTCTGGTAACATGCACGGGCAGGTGTATAACTTCAGGCACGGGAGCAAGCCCAGTGGTATGCAAGATTAAATTCTTCCTTAGAGGACCTGATAAACCTCCCATCTGACTCGGAGATACCCCAGTGCTTCTGGTACAACTTCTCACGTGTGGGGTTTTTTTCCCCACCTCGTGGTCTGGGGCTGCTACAGAGTTTTTGGAAGGAGATGCAATCACACCTGGCTGTCAAGAAGGGGAAGGTGGGTGGCAAAGCTCCAAAGTCTGTTCCTATATTGCCACGTTGAAAACTCCGGTGCTGCCAGTCACAGGCAAAACCAGGGAAGAATGTCAGCGGTAGGAGGTCATCTTTTGATTTTGTATTTTACCCACAGAAAAGGCTTTCTTTGCACTTCCTTCATTTTTCCTTAATTGAAATTTCTGTGGCGTCAGTGTTCTCTTTCAAGACTTTGTGTGCTCCTTGTAAGATTTAAGGGCCGTTGGGAAGAGAACGAGACTGCACCAAATCATACTCGTGGCATGGAGCTTTCTGAAGCCCATGACGTGCCAATAAATTTCTTTTAAAATGTCAGAGGAACTCATCACTACCTAAACTAGCAACCTCACCTCCTGAAGCGGAACAGAAGCTCCACCTTCTTTTGAAACAGGTAGGGAAGCCAGTGTTGAAGTCAAAAGGCAGGGATGGATTTTAGTCCTGACTTTGGTGAAGAGAGAAAAGAAAAATGCATAGGAATGGAAGATAGGAACGGAAGAAATCTTCAGAGTTAGTTAGATACTGAATGTACAAAACAATTTTATTCTAATACTCTTCTCTCCATAGCAACTTTTACATCTTCTTCACCTATTATTTTTTTGTTGATGAGGGGATCTCATAGTGATTAGCAGAGGGAACCCAGAACTGCTGAGCTGCATCTCCCTTCTTTCAAGAGCTACATGCACTTCCCTCAGTGTGCCATGAGTTCTTAGGACTGGGCTTATTTTCATATACATGATAGGTACTTTGGAGTGTTTTTAAGCCCTCCAGCTCTTTGACTCCTGGGAATTAGGTGCTCTAATGCACTTGAAAAGTATGTCTGGGTGCTAAGTTTTTACTCTTAGACTTCTACATTCTTTTCAGGAGCTCTGATTTCTAAAGTTAGTTATTTAGTTTCCTCATTTAGCCCAGACCTTTGATATAAAACTTTCACCTCTTTTACAAGGATTCAGAAAGTATGAATCTAAAAATAATAAAAAAAATGTTTTGCTTTTTTATTGTCAGGTTTGGTTTTAGTCACTATTAACACTTTCACATGGATCAAATTAAAAGGTGCCTCATTCACAGCTTAGCTCCAGCAGCATCAGAAGACTCCGTTCCTATCAGCCACCCCTTCTCAATAGTTTCTGCCAATGTGTAGGTTTTGTCGAGCTACAAAGCTTGCAACATTTCCTACAAAAATTAAAACAAGAATTTCTGTCTGCTTCTGACAAATCACACATGATACCAAAGCAAAATGATTTGTACCGTCTATTCTCAAAAGTTATTTTCTTTTATTCTTCCCCCCCCCCCTTTTTTTTTTATGTTCCATGAGAACTTTTTTTGTGAATTCTGCACCACAGATTCTTTAAATGGGCTTGCAATGAGATGGCTCTTTTATATGAATTTGAGAACATCACTGTCAATTCAGATCAATAATTCCTGAACCAATTGAGTTTTTGTAATACAACTTACTGAAGAAGAAGAAAGTACTATGGATTTGATTGCTTCCTCCAGTTTTTGAAATGCAAAGAACAAACACGGTATTGGAATAATTTTTTTTCCTCTCTCTCTCTCCAGGTTAGGGTTGTGCAGTGTGTATTTAGTCATTCTAGCTGATTCATAGCCAGCATTTTGCATCTTGAAGAGCAAGCACAGGGTGTTCCTTGTGAGATACAATGATCAGTTCTGCAAACACTGCTTAAATGATATCTCGCCGTATTATGGCAGCTCCTGCCAAGCACCTCTGTAAGTCAGGGGTGGTATCAGCATTTCCATTATAAATATAACATTTACATTACTACCACCTCCCTTGATTTATCTCATGCTCCTGTGCTATAACACAGAATCACATTTGCTTTGTTCACTGCAGCTGTACAGGGTTGTAGATGGGGCTGGGGGCTCGGAGGATTTTTCTTCAAGTGCTCCCAAATCTCTCTCCCACACTATAAAGCATAGTGTTGCCTTTTCAGCAAATATTGGCGCTTTTTATTCTTTGCTTCAAGACATTATTCTGTTTATATGCTGGGTACCTGGGCTAAGGTGCATTTACGATTTACTGGCGCATGTACTGCAGGTGCTTTAAATCCTTCTGTTTATTATCTTCATGGTCAGTCAAAGGAACAGATGTCTTTCTGCACCAAACACCTCATTCTGAATTCTCCATGTCCCCGTTTTTTTCACTGAGTCAGGACTCAGGTCTTGAAACCTGGGATGTGGACAAGTGACAGAAAAGGGAACCCAGTCTAGGAATGCAACTTTATTAAATCCATGCATAATAAGCACCCACTGTATTCGTGGTGCATTTATATATGTATCATTACAGATGGTTACTAAATCATTATTACATGATATTACAGACCCAAATAACAAGCTATTACAAGTGGTATCATTATTCTATCAGCAAGTGGTGTTGGAAATTGCATTTAGAAGCACACAGTTGGGCCCCCTAGCTTTCTGCGACAACTGATTTTCCAGTTCTTTCCTATTTAAAGCCATTAAAATGTCTAATTCATCACTGCTAAGATTCATCATAACTCTAATTCATCACCTCTATTTAGAAATGGGCACTCTAATATTTGATGCACCCCTTTATGGGATTTACTGAAATTTTTTCTCTGGTCTATTTTGGTTTTTTCCTTTTGCTCCATGTGATTTTGAACCTTCAACATTTCTTCTGGAGAAGAGCATCTGTGAACTGCTTGTTTGCAAGTGGTGAAAATGTTATTGTTTACTTTTTTTTTTTTTNTACAAATTGTTTGGGAAACAACTCTCTACTTTTGACCATAACTTTTTAAAAAATGCATTAGTTTGGAAAACCCGGACTTGATGCCATCACCTCAGGCAGTGTGCAGGGCTGGGAGGGCAGGGCCAGAGTGGGCAAATGGAATCAGCCAGCCTGCTCAACCCTCCTTCCCTCACTGCAGAACAGGGCATGGAGGTAACCCCAATTTGCAGGTGTGTGGGTACCACCTGCCCCCTGGATTAAAAGAATGGTTCTGCAGACTTCAAGCTATGAATCCAGTACCTTATAAATAATTACTCAAACTAAGAGAAAGAAGAAGTGAAGGAAAAAGAAATATTGAAGTCTATTATTACAAAAAATTACCCAGGAAGGTCCCTATGTTTTTCACCTGCTAACGCACCAGCAACTTTCTTCCCACCTCACGAATTATATTTACAGTTTCCTTGTGGTTTTTTGCCCTGAAGTCAATTTTCACTCCAGCAACTTTTCTTCTATACTGTGTCTTGACTCCTTAGGTCATTAACCTCAAGCAAGGAACTTTGTCAAATACTTTGAAAAACGAAGTCCACTCTATTTCCCTTGTCTGTCCTGGTGGCAATACAGCACTTTCAAAGAATTCCAGCAATTTTCTGAGGCGTGACCTGCCTCTCCTGAAACATGCTGGTATCTTTGCAATCTTTCAGCAAGCTGTGCTGTACCAAATGTTCCTCCATTTGATCTTCTTAAATATTTACTCAACTGTTTCCAGTGACTCTCATTCAGTTAACTGGTCTCCAGTAACTTGACAAACTCAGCCAGTCTGATGGATTGCTTGCTTGTTTTCCATAAAAATCTCAAAGTAAACAGTAAAATATATTTTATTCTCACAGCTTACAGTCTCTCCTGATGTAAAAAATTGCTAATCTTTCAGTGGCTTCGAGGAAATATGTTTGGTTGTGTGGTAGAAACAGTTGGATCTCTCAAACTACTATCTGAGAGCTAACTTGTTAAATAGCCATTGCCCATGTTTACTGTTATGTGCAATGAAAATACCATTTTACTCACAAATGCAGTAGAATTCGTGTTACCTGTGGAAATGTGGTGATCGTTACGAAAGGATAATGTAATTGCTTTCTTAGCTGTAAAATGCTTGAAGGAATGGAAGCTCAGGAGGAAGTGGAATGGCTTCTGTCAAATTTAAAATAGTAAGAGTGTCTATAATGTTAATCCACTGGATTAACTGCTGATCTGGATGGACACGGTGGGCAGAGGGAGGCAGGGAATACTTCTGGCCTTTATTTCAGGCGACCAAAGCATCAGATAAATTGGTGTCTGTGCTGCGATGCCCAGGAGTTATCCTCCAAAACGAACAAGCAAGGTTTTTGAATATATTTCTGGGCCAGACCCTCGGCTGTTTTCTCGAGGTATCAATCACATCATCGCCTCCAGTGCAGGCCTCCTTTCCTCTCTCCTGCAGGGCCTGGCCCCTGCCTCCCCAGCACAGAAGATCATTTTAAGTTGCGAGTGAAGGAAATTTTTAGACAGCTCTGTTCCTCCCCGTGTTCCCATCTCTTCAAAGCTCACAGGCAGTGAAGGCTCTCCTTTTACCCGAGCACAGGGAAGTTTGAGTGTTTAGATCAGAAAATCCAAGCTTGCTCTCTGCTGTCACTGAGAAGCTTTGAATGGCTGCATTGTGAGGCACTAACCATAATGTCCTAGCTGGTCATTGATCTTTTCAGACGCATTCTTCTAACTGGGGCATCCTTGTGGCACGATGAACAGAATAATAATTTAGGGAGAAGGCATACTAAATCATCCAAAGGCAGCTCCTTTGGTCTCCAAGATGGTTAGAGCAGGGCAGAAGTTTTCCCAGAGGAGCAGGTGAGTGAGGGATGCAGCAGCAAAACATCGTGGAGGAGAGGAAACACGAGGACCTGAAAATTTCTGCAGGGAGTGGGGGACAGCACATGTTTGGCATTTCTATTGGTGTTTTCTTGGACAGCAGAGAGAGAGACTGGTGAGGAAGTGAATTTTTTCCTGGTGTCCAGCTTTTCAGCCTTTTCTTTCCGCCTTCTCTTCCCCGCTCCCCTGCCCCTCATGCCGTAGCCCTCACTGGCTCGCAAACTGAGCAGCATTTTTCTTCCAAAGATAAAAAGATTGAGGTCCATCTCCTTTGCATCCACCCCAGGGGCAAACCTTCTCTTCCTACTGTGCTGCAGTGGGTATAATTTCACACCTCAAAGCATTACTCTTGCTGTCTGGCGATAACTAAATATGTTTCTCTGAAGCTTACTCTAATTTACTCCTGAATAAGTACCAGTCATCCTTGTTTGTTTGCCTACACTGGTTATCCAAGAGTCACCCCAATAAAACAGATGGTTCAATCAAGCGTGTATAGATTAAGCAGGATGTAAAATTTTGTTGATAAAAATGGTTTTTTATTGAAACTTTTTTTTTTTTGTCAGAGACTAGCATTTCAATTAGACTAATTTTCTTCTGTAAAATGTCAACAGTCCTCTAATTTTTCAGAAGCTGGGCAAGGTTTTTTTTCCTTCAGCCGCTGGAATGTTAAAGTTTTCATGGATTTTTGAAAGAAAAATTTAAAGGGAAATGTTGATACGAATGAAAAGGAATTTACTTTTTGAAATACTTCTAGGGAACCAAACTTTTCTTAATTAGCTTTTAACATGCTGCAGCTATAAAGAGAATTTGAGATCTCTCATTTTGTAAACAGTATAGAAATTCTCCTTACACAAACTGGTTTTGCTTAGATTGCCTGTTTTAATATTGATTTTTTTATTTCTTGGAGAAACTAACACTGTCAATTCACTTCAGATAATACGTGTATGGGTACAGTAGTATTGCTGATCAGTTTTCTGATGCAAGGCTTTGCTAATGACTATGGAAGAGATCTCTGCAAGGCAAACACTGCTCCTGGGAGCCTGGGGAAAGGGGAGAAATTGAAGTAGGCATTGTGGTATGGACATTATAAGTGCACACTCTAGGTCTGCATTGGAGGTTATTGCTATTTTATCTGCGGTTGGAATGCCTTTTGGTCCCATCCTTGCATTTCTGTTAGAGATGCTTCATCCATTTGCATACCTGGACCCTTTCAATGCACTCAACACACACCTTTAACAGCCCACCCTGCATTTTAATAATCAAAATCACCTTGTGTGGCCATCAGCCTTCCAGTCAAAGGCTTCAGGTGGTGGAGGATCCGAGTCTGCCCACTGGTACTGGAAAATGTTGGCTTTATTCGCTGGATGCTAAACCTGACACAAATCTGTCCCTTCTTTTTGGCAATGAGGTGGCACACATTTAGTTTCAGCTGTGTGCTGGTAACCCCCAGACCTCTTCTCACTGATGCTGCTCATTCCACCAATGCCAACCATCAAGGATCCTCTGCAGATGTCTTTAAACACCCTGTGCAATTTTCTTGTCCTCCACTGATCAGAACTTCCCCATATTGTTCCTCTGCTGGGTTATGATTACGACTCCTGTAAAGTCACAGCTGTGCTCGGTGGTTTTGCAGCAAGAGTAAAGGCAGGATTCAGAGGTGATATTGCAGCTCTGTATTTCACTCTGTCAAAAGTTATGGATGCATATCAACACTGGGAATGGCACAGTAAGAGAACTGCTTGCACCTGAAATGCATTGCTGTTTATTGTCTCCTTCCCCATTCCTACCTCCTCCATACCATTTCTTAGGAAGCTCCTCTTCATAATTCCTTCAAGGTTTAATTTTCTTTGAGCAAACAGATATTAAGATGCTTTCCATTCCTGTAGACTCATTTTTGTTCACGATCCATGAAACTTGCATTTGTTCTTCTCTAATAATTCAGCAATTCCTTTGTTCGTCCCAATCCTTTTTATTAGCGTCTGATGCTTCCCTGTATCTCTCCCTACATAAATTGTCATTTTCACCTCCTGACACTGGAAAAACTTTCCTGGTACAGGTAGAAATCGTTAGGAGAGGATGCAAACTAAGAGGAAGGTTTTGGTTTCCCAAGCCGTCTCCTTGCCCAGCGTGTGCAGACCTGATGCACTTTGTTCTCCACAGTGTGTTAGGGTGTCCATTATCAACAATGGAAGCTTGTTAACACAGTAGCACGGGGACTGTCCATTATTCCTCCTGCTCCTTTATAAAGAGGCCATTAAAATAGAGCCAAGCTCCTTTCCCTACAGGTTGAATTTTGAACAAATTTAATTTCTATTTGTTAGGGAAACTTGTGCTGCTGGGGGAGGAAGAAAAAAAAAAAAAGAGCCAGATTGACAGTTCTGGAATATAAAGTCCTTTATTCATCCACAGCGCAGGTAGAGGAAGTGGCTGTTTCACTTGTCTTGCCAATTTTTGCTCATCTCTGACCTAGAGGTATCACCTCAAGCTTGGAGTTCACTCTCCACATCTTTCTAATCATTGGGCTCTCTGCTGAGGTAGGTGCCAATTAGCACAGGTTATTTCAGTGATGTGGACAGCTGACCATTACGAGAGGACGGAAACCATGAATTTCGCTTTGTGCAATGACATTCATCATCACGGCTGCGTTGGACAAATTCGTGCTGCTGTCCTGAAAGAGTTTGTCTGGGCTTGTGTCACACTGCCAAGACATTCCAGGCATCTCAGCCCCACCAGCTGTGCTGGTTTTCACACGGGAAAGGGCTGTGTGTAGTCTGCTGTCAGTGAATCAGCCACCACAGCCTTGAGCTTTGCTCCTGTCCTCTTTCTGTCTGAAGGCCTAAGTCACCCTGGTCAAGCCAGGCAGTGAAATATCACTCTCTGCCTAGAGTCTTCCAGAAAGAGAGTAAAGACAACCAAAAATACCCAGGAGTGGCAAAAACACATTGAAAACCTCATTTCAAGTCCATGAGAGAGCTCACAGTAAAAGATCATCCTTGTGTTTCATGCTGGGGGATGGTGATGATGGGGTATTTTTGCCATCAGGCTGAGAGTTACCGGCTGGAAAACCAGGTGCTGTTAGTCTTCAGAGACCCAACTGAAAGGGAAGAATATCAGGGTCTTGAGCAGGAATTAATTAACTTGAGGTGGTCCCTGGCTTGGACATACTCACTGTTTTTTAAGTCTGGGCTGAAGTTAATGCATACAGAGGAATCTTCTGCGATTACAGATGTGCCCTGCACTGCTTGTTTGCACAGCAAGAGGCCAAGCAGTCCGAGGAGGCTTTGAAATGGGCTTCTAAGAAAGCAAAGAAGGGGGTGGAGGATGCTGGCACTCTTGGGCAGTGTTACTGACATGCACACAGAGTCGCTCAGCCAAAGGAATTTGCAACCAAAGGCTCCTCATTGAGCCTGGTGGGCAGTGGAAGCCCCACCTTGTTTGAAAACTTGAAAACATCCCAGGCTATAAATCTCATTCATTTGCATTTCTTTTCAGAGGATGAGGTGGAGCGTGGAGGATAGCAGTATTGATGAGGATTAAACTAGCAAATGGGATGAGCTTGTGGAATACCTAGTGCTAAGCCAAAGTGCTCTGCTTCTGATGCATGTACCAAGCGAGACGAGGAGGCTGCATGTGGCATGGTTCAGTTCATACTGGATTGTGTAATTGTTTTCACAAAGATGAAGGGAAATCAAATCACCATCCAGAACATGAAGTATTTTCCTTTTTTTTTTTTTTAATGGAATTTACATATATTGAGGTAGTATTTTACAAGTTTCTATTTTTTAAAAAATATTTTTAGTTGCAGAGGTGTTCTATTTTGGTTTTGTGGGTGTTTTTTGGTTGTTTGTTTTTTTTTTTTTTAAGTTAAAAAACTCCACCTCTTGAATTTGGAAATTTCCCAACCTCTTATCTGTTTTCATCAGTCACGTCCATGACACGACAATGGTGATGTAAAGTGGACTTGTGGAACTGGGTGGAACTCACCATGTGGAGCATGGTGTGTCGGTCTGACAAGTGTAAGAGACATTGTTTTCTATAAGCTGATTTATTTAAGGGTTGGGTTTTTTTAAAGCGCTTTTCTAAAAATCCACCGAAAATATCGGGCCAGCCTTAAAGGAGAGAATTAAAAAGGAGTTGTTTGCCTGCAGGAAAACAAGCAGGAAAATTGTCCTTGAGAACAAGGTGCATTGTTCTCCTGCCTTACGAAGGCAAGAGACGCTTGGTCTGAAGCACTGGGGAGAGAAACCGATGTGGTGGAGCACATGGGATGGGGAAATCCACACAGCCGGGAAGAAAAGCTGTCAGCCACGCTGTAATCTCTTCTGCAGGTTACAAACGACCCCACACGGGCTGCAGAGGTATCTGTGGTGGGTTGCAAACGCTCGATTTGCAGCACGAAACACCAGTTGTACTTTAGGGTGTAGTTAGCCTACTGGAGCTGGTGCTCTCAGCAGTGGGTGGAGATGTTATCTCCCCTTGGCTCTAAGGTCTCCACTGTCATCACTAGCAGAGCACTCACATCTTGATAGCTCCATCCTCTTCCTCCCCCAGCATTCCCCCAAAACAGAACAAAGCTGCCTCCCACTCTGTCTGCTGTAAGAACGACGTGTGTGATGGTAAAACACAAATCAGGCGAGGTCTCCCTGAGTCAGGGGAGAGATCCCCCACCAAGTTGCCAGCATATACTCCAGGCTTTGAATGAACCTTCAGGTTACAGCTGCAGCCATCGTGGAAATCTGGTAGGTCTCCCAAGATGTAATAGATACAGATACACAGATATATGGATATACACAGAGAGAGAGGGAGGGAGGGAGGGAGAGATGCTACACAGCAAGACCCTGACAGTCACCCTTATGCCTGTTGCAAGGCATTAGGAAAGGGAGGTTCTCAAAATATTAAGAACAAGTCATATAGAGATCTTCCTGTCTTCCATTCTTCACTCAGACTTGATGTGCATCTTTCCCAACATCAGTCTTAAGGTAGTAGATTTTGTGCTTGCAGATTTCATCCAAAGCGAGGAGTTTTGAAACCACACGTTCACGAACTGAATCCTTTTTTCTACTCATGCTCTGTTTTTTTCTGCTAAAATATCTTGCTGTATAAAGACTTTTTCGTTTTGGCAGCCACTAAAATCACTTTGTTATGAAACATCCAGATTTTATCAGACAATTAGTAAGCCAGCTCAGTGTTTGTGTGTGTGCATGTGCGCGTCTGTTTGCATGTGTCCGTGTGGTAATTGATATTCATGATGTATGGCTGGCTGGCTGGAATATCTCACTACCCACACAAAATGATTGCTGGTGAGAAGGCCTTTTCCAGCTCAGTATTAGCATGCTTCATCTGAAATTTGCTTTACTGACAGGCCTTTTTCTCCCGACTGCGTGCTCCTGATGCAAAATGCATCGTTGTGCCTAATTTCAAGCCTAACAGTTCTGTAATAATCTCCTGAGGAGATATTAAGTTATATCTATTTGTGCTGTCTTGGGTGATCATGCAAGTTGCTAGCATGACAGCAACAACAAGACCTGGATACAGAACAAACAAAGGAAGGGCCTGCCAAAGCCACAGACGTGTGCTCCAGTTGTGGTGGTAATATATGAGGTATGTGAGATGTCTTTTTAGGAATGCTGGGTTCCCGGCCTCTGCAGGTTAAAGATTCCCCTCTGCCTCATGTCAGCTGAATTGATGGTTTTGCCACCCAGCAGCCCCAGGAAGATAATAACTGTCAGTCACCAGCAATCTGCGCTGCATTTACAGTAACAAATAGGATGCCAGTTTTGGGGAGAAGACGATATTTGTACAAATATGTGGTAAGTGACCGCATTTTGTTGCAACAGTTGTCGCCCCTTTATACATATATGTATGTCCAGACACGTGGGACAAGTGGGTGTTAAACACCCACCATTCAGAGCTGGATCTGGGCTTTGACAAAGGCATTGTAGCAAAGTAATTTCTATACCTGCCTTGATGAAGAATGCGACATGGATGCGGAATCCCTGCAAAGAAATGCATTATGAGATTTCTTTTTTTGCTGGTTCAGCCCTATTAATCTGTTCAGCATGAGCTCAAGTATTTTAATAACAGGCATGGAATATTATGCCTGCTCTGAAATGGCTTGTTTTTAAGCACAACTTGGGCTGTGTTTGTGTTAACCTAGTTGGGGGGGAAAAAAACAGGTTTTAAGCTTATCCTTCTTTTCTTTCCCTAATCACAGCTACAGGGCAAAACACACCAAGGCTCTAATAGGAGAAATAGCATTATCATATGCTAATTTACAGTAATGTTAAGAATAGCACGAAGAACAAGCCTTTGACTGTATGTACATGTTGAAATTCATACTTGTGAAGAGACCTGTGGCATGGCTGGTTGTCCTTTTGGGGACAGAAGTGTTCCTGAGTAAACTGCATTTTGGGAATTGGTGCTGATACAAGAGCTCTTACTCAGAAACAGATATTTTTCTTTTTTCTTTTTCTTTTTTTCTTTCCTGGTTTTACCTGTATTTATTTCCTGCTGAATACTACTGCAGGAAAAGGTACTCAGTCTGCAGCCAAAGAGCTCTCTGTGATCAAGAGCAACCTCTCCATCTCTTACAGGAATAGACACTGACAGCTTCCAAAACAGTATCCGTCTGTCCCTCTTCCTCTGGAAACTACAGGCTGCACTAGAGAAGTCCAAGGGTGAGAGAAACTGCAAATGGAGAAGAGAAAGGACATCTGAGACTCTTCACTAAATAATCAGAAGACTGACTGATTTCAGACAAAGACAGGAGTTATATAATGCATTCCTCCTCTGTGAGTAATCATATGCAAAGATTGACATGTTTGTGAGTGTTCCCAAAACTGATCCTGGGCTTACTGTGGCCGTTCCTGCACGAAAAAAACATCACTCAGAGGAAAAGAGGAAAAAAAATAAAAAAGAGAGAGAGAGAGAGGAAAAAAAGGAAAGAAGTGTGATTGTACTCCTAGGACAACATCCTGAATTTTTCCCTGGTGGACCCTTGCCATTACCATGGCAAAATGCCTGGAAACTGCCGTTCTTTTCCACAAAAAAATGTTTTGAAGGAAGAACAAAAGAAGTTTGAGCTTTTGGCAGATCATTGAAGATCACTGTGTTCAGATCCTCAGCTGGCGTAAATCAAGATAACTGCAGTATTGCTACAGTAGTTAAAAACTGACTGACTCTCCCATCCATCATGGCTTGCTGCTATGGGGAAATATTTCTTTACAGCTTAGATAGAGGGAGGAATTACTTTTACTGCATGGTGCATGTTTTCCTGTTAAGAAAACACTTCTTATCCTTAATTGTTTAAGCTCCCTTGTATACATGAGGTGGTGGTGCCTTCTGTCATGGAGGCATTTGCTGTGTGTGACACCTTGCTTTATTTCTCTGGTTGGCTAGTTGAATGACATGTTAATCTGCTGTGAAGGCGCAAAATAGGATCAATGGGAGTCAGGATGTATGTTTTAAATTAAAAAGTGGTCCTTTCTTTGTCTGATTCACGTTTCTGTATTATATCACAGCACATGTGGCCGAAGAGTATTCCCACTAGGCCAAGATAACCTGATGCCGGTCAATAATTAAATAATAATCTGTAAAACTGAAAGGTTTCATGTTTCAGGGTGAAAGGATGTTTTTGTGGCTAATGGTGGTCAACAGGTAAGCACCCTGAGACCTCCATACATGTAAATACCTGATGATCATTTGAATACAAAGGCCTGTAAATTCATTTTTACAGTTGCAGAAGGATAAAGCCCATACACTCTTCTTTTCTTATGAACCAAAGTGCAGTGCATCTGACTAGTGTGCAGCAGTGAGTTGTTTTTTTTTTTTCTTTTCTACATAGAGAGAAATGTCTTGGGGAAATTAAATTCATCTGAGCTATGTCAGGAATTGCGTGTGCCCACAAGACTTAGATTAAGCCTAGAAAATTCCATTATCTGTTCATACCAGCCATTATTTGATGGCCCAGTCCGGATTTGTGATGTTGTTGAGGTTTGATCACTGAAGCAGGAGGGGCAGGTATGCACCTCCACGTGCCTGGGTGGTGGGTGGTGAGTGGCTGAAACAGCAGCAGTGTTCCACATCCAAGTGGTCAGGAAGCAGCCACAGGAGTGGAGAGGCAGTCCCAGAGAGAGACTCCACATTCCCTTACATCCCAAATTCACTCAGCTCTGTCCACCCTTCGCAGTGCAAGGGCCCAAGGCTTTCCACAGCGTGGAATACTGCAGCAAAATTTATCTTTAAAGGCGTTCTGGAAGACAGATTTTCATTTATGTTGAGGAACGTTGCTCGTGATCTGCAGCCCAAGTGCTGTATCCTGTTTATACATGTATTCACTTTTCTTGTCTTCTGTTGGCAAAGGGTATTATTTCAGGATCACCTAGCAGCTGATTTGATTAGCTGTGTTATCTTCCAGAGAGCTCTGATGCTGCCTTGTCCCCAGACCAAGGGAATGTGAGGTTACCAGGGTAAGAATCATAAGCAGAAAATAAAGCACCATTAAGACTTGGAGAATTGGACTCAGGTAAGGAATAGCAGCCCTCTGAACTTCCACATTTGCCCAGGAGTATCTCAGATGGCACTATGCTGATAAAAGGAGGTGAGGTGGTTCCCTCAGTTAATCCAGAAATGAGATCTTGTCCCTGAGGAAGCCACAGCTCTGCCTTCAGCTGGTGCTGTGCCCATGCAGCGGTGTCTGGCTGGTCCAGTGCTCACCCAAAGGTCACCTCTGTGATGAGCATCGTTGTGAGGAACACTGTGTGGGCTATTCCAAACCCCTTGTGCTGACAGAAAATGCCAAGGCTGGGAAAAATCTCCTCTGCCTTGTGGTTTTAATACATTTGGAATTTAAAAAAAAAAAATTTCTTTGTCACTTATTCTAGTTTAAGTGTAGGTTTCAAAGTAGCATTGCTCTTCCAATCTTTCTTTTATTCCTGTGTTTGGGCTCAGAAACACTGCAAAAACAAGTAGAACATGGGACTATTTGTGGGGAGGTTCGAATTTTCTTTCTGACTCTACGTGTTTGCTGCTCTATTATCTGAGGAATATCACACCATTTCTTTCTGCCTTGATTTACTTTTGCAAAACAATAGTTACCTCTTTCAGTAAAAAGTTACCGCCTTTTTTAGGTGGAAACTGCTCCATTAATGCTCCCAATTGCTTTTGGACCTCCAAAGAAAGTGGAGAAAGCTCAATGAACGAGAGATTTATGATCATAGTATTCGGGACACTGAGTTCACTGAGGCAAAACATGGCTCTGGTAGGCAGTACAATACTAACAGGGTTGAAATATTTCTGAGTGTGTGACTGGGAGAAACCTTGCACAACATGCACCTGGCTGAACTCCTTTATGATTGGAATCATTGAGCAGTGATGAATGGTAATGGATTTGCACAATGTTATGGGTTGCTGCACCTCTGCTGGGGTACCAAGCCTGTTATTGCTATTTCCCACCATTCTCCTTTTGGCTCTGAGCCTGTCCTTTGAACACCCAGAACCTGCCAGTGAGTGAGGCCTCCTTCCTTACTGAATCCACCCATGACCTTCTCCATGAGGTTCTTCCTTCTAAGGTTCTGCCCACCAGCATTTTGTACTCGTTTTTCTTCCATGCTTTCCACAACTTTCTCTCCTTAGTGTTTTCAGTCAGGCCCAAGGAGAAAGAAGCTTCAATATAATTTTTGTCTGTCTTCTACTTGAACATTTTGTCTGTCTTCTACTTGAACACTTCCTTTCCTTTCCTGGTGCTTAATCACAGAATGGCTGGGGTTTGAAGGGGCCTCTGGAGAAAACCCAGTCCAACCCCCTGCCAAAGCAGGGTCACCCGGGAGCACACCCAGGTGAGTTTGGGGTGCTTCCAGAGGGGAAGACTCCACGCCCTCTCTGGGCAGCTGTTCCAGTGTTTTACCATCCTCAATGGAAAGAAATCTTTCCTCGTGTTGAAGTGGAACTTATTGTGTTTTAGTTTATGGCCATCGCTCCTTGTCCTATCTCTGGGCACCACTGAAAAGAGTCTGGGACCATTCTCTCGGCACCTGCAAGATTTTTATATGCATTAATGAGGTGCCCTCTCAGTCTTGTCTTCTCTAGATTAACCATGCCCAGCTCTTGCAGTCTGTCCTCAAAAGAGAGATGCTCCAGACCCCTCCTCATATTTGTGGCTCTTAATGACAGCACTAAGCCTTTCCAGCTGACCAGCCCGCATAGTTTGGTCTGCATTTTTACAGCTGGTGTGTGCCACACACCTTTCTCTCCCCATGGATTGAGGTCTCCTGCATGTGCATGCTAATTTTGATCTGCCTGCTGCCTTCAGTGCATGGCAGCCTTGCAGAACCACACACCTGTGAATGCTGCTTTTGATCACCCTTCTTCTGACCTGTATCTTTGGTCCTTCACTGAGGCTTCCTGTAGTCTGATCCTGTCCAGATCCTGCTTGCTCTCAGAACAGAGAGTCTTTGGGGATGGATGTCACTGATGCCAGAGTGGGTCTGGTGTATGTGCACTTCTGACGACCCTGGAGAAGAAAATTCACTCAGGAGCGTGGTGTAGTCAGGCTGAGTTATCTTTGCAAGGCATCTGCTCCACTGACAAATGGACTTCTCTGCTGTCTCCAGAATACTGGGGGTTTCTGAGGGCCGAGTTGTTCTGTGAGAGCCCTCGTTAATAATAAATGCCTGTCACCTCCAGCACGGACAAACTGCGCTTCTGTCTGTGCTAGTACCTTCCAGCATCATCCAGCTCCTGTTGAAGCCAGGAACAACACCTTCCTCAGGCCAGGATCACAAGCTGTAGCCTCACCTGGGGATTTCCCCATGGCTGGAATGCTGTACTCATTTTAAGCAGACTCTTGATCTTCCGGGGAGAGAGCTGCAATGAGCTGTGAGAGCTGAGGAGACGAGTGATGGAGCAGAACAAGTGTGCTAGAGGGGTTTTTGGTGTTTCTTTCAGGTTAATGCAATCATCACTAAAGATAAAACCTCTCCAGCAGAAAGATAATACAGCTTCCCTTTCTTTACCTCCACATTAAGAGTGCTTCTTACACACATATAATAGATACTAGAAAAATATGGGATATGAGACTGCACAAGCTTTCAATAATGGCTGCAGAGAACAGTAAGTTATCGTCTCAATCAAGAGGTCTTGAAAATGTAATAGGGCAGCTAGCATTTCAAGAGGACAGTTATGTTTGTCCCTGTCTTTACCAATCATTTCCTCCTTCCTTTCTGTACACAGGGCCCCCACGAAGCTTCTGAACACGGTTTACTGTTTTCTGTCTGCTTAAATATTTTGAGAAGAGGGATTACACTGTGGTAAAGGAGCTGCAGTCGGGTTTGAGGGATCCGGCATAATTTTCAGATCCGCGATATTCTTCATGCCCAAGCTGTGTCTTCCTGTCAAAGGCAGTGGTGGGTGGCAGTAGGCATGCTACCTTTCCTTCCAGAAGAGTGTAAGCGTTTTAGGATGGATACCACCTGGCTGATTTGCTGGATGTGGGGACCTATGAACATGCTTGCTTTGAGTGAGCACACATTTACGTGGCCACATTCCCCCGCGTTTCTGAGACGGATTGTTCAAAGCTATCTGTGTGCGTGATGTACTGCCACGGGCTTACACCCTTCCTGTCTGAAAGCATCTCCTCCCCACCCAGATACAATAGCGGTGGCACGACTGTTTTCCCAACCTCTGTCTCTTTTACTTACTCTCATTAGAAGCCTTTTCTTGCAGAGACTGTCTCATCTGCTGTCTCTTTTTCAGTACGTCTCTCAGAAATGTCTTGCATGAGGAGTGGAGAATGAATAAGATGGTTGTGACTTGAAAAAAAAAAAAAAAAAGAAGCATATCTGTATTTATCTGCCAGCTGATGCAGCTATTACTCTGAAAGCTGATTGTGAGGAGAAAAAAGGTCTGTGACACAAAGTCAACAAGCAATGGACACCGAAGAGGTGACATTCTCTTCTGGAGTGAACTGCTTTGTGCGGTGCACACCGGAACGGGTGAACGACCAACAATTAGACCATGATAGTGTACTTTTGGAAAGAGAGTTGGGCTTTTTAACCCCTGCTGGCTCAAAGGAGGCCTATGATCACATGCAGCCACAGCAGACAAGCCATTTCAGCCCCCCACGAATGGGTCGAGGAAGCTCCTTGAATACTCAGCAGATCTGTAACAGGGTGACATCTTTTCCTTCTGATGCTGAATCAACTCATCTTTGCTGTGACTGAATTCGAGAGAATATGAGCCATTCTTCTCCCCCAGTATCTTTTCTGTGACTCTCAGATAGTGGGAAACACTGCCATCATTTACCTATGCATCCCCTCTCTGTCTTATGGCTGCCCCATAAAACAAACCCTCAGAAAGGATGAACAGTTGTCAGCTCATTGCCTGCACTGTCACTTTGCAAACTCTAAATAATAGTGAGATTATGGCATGCTATAAAAGTACCTTGAGATAAACCTGTCTGAGTGCAGGGCTGATATTTGCTTTTGGATTAGATTTCAGTATGATCTCTTTTTTCTTTTTTTTCCATTTTTTTTTTAAGATAGCTCTTGTAATTCTCTTAGAAACTCAAAGAATGGCCTTGAGAGTGAACCTGCAGAACACATTGTTAAGCCAGAAAGGAAGACAGAATTAAGTTTACTTTCAGCTGATTTGTTTGTGCTCTTAGCTGAGTTACTCAGCCTTTCATGTAGTTCTCCCATGCAAATACTAATCTGGCTCACTGGCTTTTGAGATCTTAAAGGATCCTAGCTCAAGCCCAAGCAAAGTACATGTGGTGTCTAGACAGAGAGTTTAATTCGCACTCAGACTGCAAAAAAAGTCTAATGTTGTTTGCCTTTACATTAGAAAGGCTGAGCTTGCTTAAAACTTGAGTTCAAGAGCTTCAGCTCTGGCTTTCCGGAATAAGAAGTTGTTCTTATTAAAATGGAAAGAAAAGGTATGACTTGAGCAAGAAATACCTTGGTCATCATAAGCTGATGGACAGGCAGACCCCGGAAGGTAAATACAAATAAACAAACTATCAATCAAAGCTCTTCTCCTTGTTTTGTCCCTCGTCCACTTTCGCTTTCAGAACTGTTCCAGAAGGAGCTGGTAGTTGTTGTTATGCCTATGCCTGGTTTTACAGCTGTCAGTGGCTGACTTCTATTTAATCTATCTTTTTTCAAAGTGAAATCTAAAAAAAGGGAAGACTGTTCCCCACCAGAGAGTCCACCTTCCTCCAGGACAGACTCAAAGGCTCCCCTGGCCTCAGAGACATGCCTCTTGTTTGCTATCCTTGGACCCGTGAGTAGATCTCTGGGGTATGGCCAGGAAAGGTGAGTTTGGTGAGCCTTTCTCATCAAGAAGAGGAATTTTTTTGAAGCATTTTCTAGAAGCTTAGCAAGCTATCTTGAGGCTGTGATCTCAGACTGCATTACAAGTTCATTTGGGGAGCCCCGTGGTCAGTCTTATTCTCCAACTCTTGTTCTCAGGCGTTGCTGACAGAGTCCTCCATGTTCTCTAAGTCCTGTGAGTCCCATCGATGAAACTGTGACAGTTTTGTTGAGGAAAAGTAAAAGAAAGTATATTTTTGGTGAATTTAGGCTGGGAGGTCGGTGTGGAATTAGCATTGGAAACTGGAATGACCTTTCACGTTTCTCGCCCAAAGTTTGCAGTTAACTTCACCAAATTCTGGTGAGAAAAAAGTTCCCATGGGCGAGCACAGGTGGAGATGCCAGGCTGCCCTGGTGCTGCAGCCAGTGACTGCATCAGCCACCTTGCTTTGTCTTGCCAAACCCATCTACAAGTGGCTAATGCGCAAAAAAAACCCAAGCCATTTCATCTCATCCGACAGGCAGCCATGCAGGGGTTGTGGCTCTCATGATTTATTAACTTGGAGTGGCTGTGAATTGACCACATAGAGGTACAAGGCTTTGTATCATGCTGTCAATCCCTTGGGCTGCAGAGCATACCTAAATATATTTTAGTGCTCAGAACAAAGCCCTTCCCTGATACCCATCGTTAATCCTCTACCACCACCTCCACCACATCATTAGCTGGAAAGTCTGCCTCTCATCAAATTCAGAGAAAAACAAATAAAAAACCGTGAGGGAACAGAATGTGGGTGAACCTGAAGATTTGTTCAATAATTATTGTCTCGGTTGAAGAATAGGAGCAGTACTTTGGAAATGAAACCACATCTCACTTGACTATTTGACTACATTGTCCTAGGGGCCTTGGTTGAAGTTCTGACAGCATTGTCAGCACTTTTCTTATTTCAAGCTCACTGAGTTTCCTGCTGTGGAAAAAAAAAATCTGGCTAAAAAAAGAAAACTGCTAGAGCTTAAAAGCCCTCTGTTAGCAAAAGCCAGCAGTGGAGGCCTTGGTTGATGAGTCACTTCACACAAATAAGTGCCACTAATCAATGAGAAATACTATAAGGGGCACTCATGGGCAGGAAAAAGCAAAATCAAAGACATGGGAATGTTAAGGGTGGGGAAAATGGGGAGGGCTGTGTGCTGGGTTCTTCTGTATGGGATCAGAGAGCAGGTGGGAGTTGGGGAGCGGGGTATTTCATTGGAGGATGCTGTTCTGGAGGTAAGGACAGGTGTCCAACAACCCTCTGGCCAGCAGTCCTGTTTGTGATAATACCTTATCCAAGGGTTTCATAGTGAGGAAGGAAACCTGACATTTTCATCACATATTTATGACCCGCTGTGGAGATTAATGTTTCATATGCATTTGGAAATCCAGTCACTAACACAACTGGCTTTGTTATGCTTAGCATGAATTCTGTCATTATATATCTGCTAAGTATGTATTGGCAATTTATTGACATTGCTATTCAAATTAAATTCTTGAGTAATTAGTCACCAGTGGATTTGCTTTCCCAAGCTGCAGCAATATGTCTCAAAACCTTTTCAAGCTTCTTCCAAGCTTCACTCATTGGCATTTTTCCAAGATGTTTCCTAAGAACAAGCACTGAAGCTGATATTTAGAACATATGGTGATGATGTGTTTGTATGTTCATTAAATCAAGATACCAATGAAAGAAAAGTGTAAGGCTTTCTATCCTTTTAAATGAAATTGTCAACCTAGATATCTATTGCCTTTGCTGAAATCCAGCCTGAAATGACTTGTAAGCAGTGCTCTGTTATGATGACAAATTAATTCACATCAGACTTTGATCACTGCTTGAAAAGTTTTCAGGCATCAATTTCCAGCAGTTGCATTTAGAAAATGAGAATTCAGTTTGGAGCCTCAGATTCAAAACAACAGAAATAAAAGTGCCTTCATGTAGCTGGTATGCAAACCTTCAGAAAAAAAAAATGCAGGATATTCAGTAGAAACTTCTGTGTGCAAGATAAAGAATTTCAGCAGCAGTGGCTGATATGTGCAATTAATGTTCTACATCTGGCTCGCTTTACACAAAGCCCCTCACGTTACTGTTGCTCATGTGCACAAATGCATGCACTCACACAGAATATATCTGTCTGTCTGTCTGTCTGCCTTCTCCCATTGGTCTGTCTCCTTGCCATGTAACATGTCAAAAGGAAATGAAAAAGGGAGGGTGGGGGNATCTGCCTTAAAATAGAACAGAATCATATTAGCCAGCCTAAGAGTGAAGGTGCATTTTGGAAATGTGGTTCTGTATATCTAATGTTTACCACTTGACTACTCATGCCTCAGGCTCAAAATGCATAATAACACAAATTAAAGCACGGCAAATGGAAGAGCCAGAATCTCAGAGATAACCACACCTAATGCAAAGTATGACAGAACATCTGCTCTTTAATTAATCTTACGTAAAGATTGAAGCTGTGCATTAAGATGCAGAGTGTTTATGACAACTGTTTTTATTGTAGTTAACATGCTCCTGGCCTCCCCCATGTAATTGTTTCTGCTTTGTAACACACATAAAGCTCTGACAAACAACAACAGCCACCTAGAAATAAAAACAGTGGGAGAGGGATGGTTCAGAAATAAAAAGTCAGAATGCTTCCAGGGAAGCATAGGAGTAGCATTTAAGTAAGTGGAAGTGGATTTTGATGATGGCGAGAAGAATCTAACATCTGGTTTTGAGAGTACACTGATGACAGCTGAAATCCTGTGATTAAGATTAAAAATAAAGAAAAGCAAGAAACTCCCGGAGGTCCTCAGTTTTTAGGTGGTCAATTTGAGCTCTGCATTAGGAGTCAGATTTTCAGAAAGCATTGTGGCCTCCTTTCCACTGCTTTTCAGAAAAGGAAGGTTTCTTGTAAGTATTTGGATCCAGCTACCCCAAAACACTACTGATTTCTGAAACTCTCTACCATTTATTCTGTTTCCCCTTCATTATGAATGCATGCAGGTGTTTGCATGGATACAGTTGCTACAAAGAGCAAAATGTGTATCTGGAACCTGCTCATTCATCTTGTTAAAACAGTTTCCTCATTCCAGGATTATTTATTCTATTGAAAAAGTAATTTTCCAGTTATCCACATGGACATGGCTGCACTGTGATGGACACACTGGATGCAAATTAATTTGGAGAGAACCTGACAAACTAACTGGCTTTAATCAAGATAACTCTAGAAAAAATTAAAACCCCTTTTTGGCTTCTGTCTGGGTGGTGGGGGTAGGAATCTGCTCTTGGCCTGAGTACAAAGGTGAGCGAGGGAGTTGTCACAACAAAATATGAGAAGAGATATCAGTAGATCATCCTGCTCTTTGGCTGCAGTGCAAAATGCCATCACCATCAGAGGCTTCATCAAGAACTCATGAAAGCTAGCAGGTTGACTGCCAGTGTGGCTTGGACCTCTGGAGAGAAGAAAAACTTCCTTCGTCTTTATTCCCTTCCAGAGAGTGGTGCAGGCTGGGACACAAATCTGACACTTGAGAGGCAGATACTTCCTGTGCATCCATCTGGAGGAAAGATGTTCTCATCTAGATTTGTGAATCCAAATCTCATCCTATACAAGTCCAGTCCAGGTCTGAATAAGAAGCTCAACTTTTTGTTGTTAGGAGATGTTTATTTTCAAGACATATACCAGTTGTATCATCTCTGAGGGAAAAGGAAAGGAGGTGAAAGAACTGTAAAAATATCTATTTTGTGACTTGGTTATGTTTTCCTAAAATAGTGTTTGGGACTCTATGAGGCACCTTGAAAACTTTTCACTTCGTACAAATGGCTGGAGTCCTGAATAAAAATTATAGGATGCACTTAAAGCTGAATGAAAATAGGTTACCTGCAGAAAATGTGAAGCTGGCATGTGGGCTACGTCTGTCAAGAATAATTTTTATTTGCCTAAATATGTATAAGGGAGGAAGACAGATAAATTGAAAGAAAAATGCCATCACAGTAGTGTTCACTCTGGCAAAAGGTTTGTAAACAACATAAAATAGCTGCCTCTCTGCAATGATAGCTTTACTCAAAGTATGTCCAATATATGTGTGTGTATATATGCACATATATACAATCCAAAGGTAGCCTTTCCACCATGGGAATTGTCTGCAATTACTTTCCCCTTCCATGCTGTATTATAATTAGCAATTTCTGTGTCATCATGGGATGATGCAATGTAAATGCAGGCTTTCTGCTCATCCACTTCTTCCCATGTGTAGTTTTATTCCTCCAGCTGAGCCTGTGCAGCAGATGCCAGTGTTCACTGTAATGAGGGACTGGAGAAGGACCTAAGCTTTACCAGCATTTGAATTGCTCTGGACTGCTCATCACCACTCCTTTAATTTATACCCTTAGAGAGATGGCAATAGGGTCTATGTCTCCTATGGAAGTGATTTGAAATCTTGCCAAGAAAGGGCCTCAGTCCCTTCCTCCTTATAGTCCTGGCACGTAAAACCACAGGAGAAAACAAAAAGCATTTGTGAGGAGTCATCCAGGAAGAAAGATTAACAATATAAACCAAAGGAGAAGAGAGAAAAGACCCTTTCCTCATTGAAAGTGGGTCTGTGCTTATTTTAATGGACCTTTTACAGTCCCTGAATGTCCTCTAATCTGAGCGTAATGCTCATTGCTGTTTCTGCTGCTTCTTTGTTCGACATCCTGCCTGTTCTGCCTGTGGTTGGGCGAGGGGAGGGGGAAGTGCAGTCACTGGCCAGCTTTATCTTTGTGTGAGGAACAAATGTTGTTGTCATCCTCAAGGTTATGGAGCATGTCTGCTCTGCAAAACAAAGGAGTAGCCAGGGCCTTGTTTGTCCACCTAGTTCTCAGCGCACCCTGGACCTCTCATGAAAAACCAGGAAGGTTTCTAATTTTTTCTTTTCCTGAAACACATCAAAGACCGTGAGTAGAGGAGGGAGATGCTTCCCCCGCTTCCTTATAACCCCCCCTCTTTCCTCCCTCCCCCGGCCATCTCTTTTGGTTCTGAAAATTGCGTGGCTTTAACCTTGCTTGCCTAATAATGTGTGACCTTGACTAAATGTGGGTTGGAAGGATTTCAGAGTTGGTTTTATCAGGATTAGCTTTTCATCCGCACAGAAGTATCCAAGGAAGTAAGTCATCTCATCTTCTTTCACCTCAGACTCCGAGCGTTCTCCTTCAGTTCTTAGAACAGTGAGGAGAAAAATAGACTGAATTATTGCGATGGGCACGGTGATATCACATTCAGTGCAACACATGAAAGATGAAGCCACCGCTCGGCGCGGGGCTCGGGCTCGGTGCGGTAGGGAGCACGCAGCTGCCTCGTGCAGGAGTTCAGAGCTCTCCTCTCCCAGCCCCATGTACTCCTTTTCATGTGCTCCCTGCACAGGCATCCCCGCAGCCTGGGCTCGGGGAAGAGCGGAGGAGGAGGGCTGTGGAGACCAAGTACAGAGGATTTGTGCCTCTTCATGTCTTCTCTGCTCCTTGGAACGCAAACTGGCTTTGAAGGATCGGCTCAGAAAATGAATGCCCAGGACATTGCTCCCTGTTACTTCGCTGTGAAATTACTTTCCTGAATGAAAATGTTTAATTCCTTTGAAAGCAGGTGCATAACATCTCTGGAAGTGAAAATCCTGTGGCAATCACAAAGGAAAGAAGGACGAGAGATATAAAAGCTTTATATCTCTAAATGTTAGTGGGGCTGAACTTCCTTTACTTTCTTTTTGTGTGTGTTTGTGTGAAAACAATCATAAATGCTCTTTCTAATGTTGATACAGTCAGTGCTGGAATCTTCTCATTGCTCACATCAGATTTAAGTTTTACCTACAATAAACAGCAAAAAATGTGATCTTTAATGCACTGGAGAGCTTATGAATGCCCTGAGCTAGCAGATTCCAGTTGTTTAGCATCCCCAGTCTGCTGTCACCGTACCTTGTGGAAATTACTGCCTTCCATGAAGGACTGCCTCATCCTAGATGGCATCATACAAAATTCCCTTACAGTGAGCCAGCTCCTCAAGCCCTTATCCTTGATCAGTAACACCTGATTTTTCACATGTTCTCCATGCAGCTTCCATCAGAGCAAGGTGCTATTCCATATGGGAGAGCTGGCAGGACGCACAAACCTCAGCGAAGACTGATAAAATGCATCGGACAGATTTTTGGATGTAGCTGACACCTTTCTGCTTTATAAGTTCCTGCTGCATCCATCCCAGGCGTTAAGGGATGAAGTTTTCCCCCATAAATAAAATTAAATAGGCAGCCCTAGAAGCCAAAAGCCAGTCTGAGGAGATCTAAGAGGACACAGGATTCTGCACCTTGGTGACTGTGGCCACCACTTTTCTCTTGTTCAACCCCCCCAGATTGAAACAAAAAAGTCTCTTCTTGGAGGCAGCCACAGCCCTTTGTTGTTCACTGCAGCTCCCTTGCCTAAAGTCTGGTATGTGTAATACACAGAGGGCTCTGACGTGCTCTAAATCAAAATGTCCAAACAGCTCCTGGGTATTCCTTTAATGGAGTCACAGAGATTTTGTTGTGTGGGAAAGGCAAGTGAAGGGACGCTGAAAGAGGGGTGAGGGGTCATGCAAATTCTGATCTCATTTGCTTTCATAAAATACCTTGGGCCGCAGATGAGTAACAGAAATCTATGAAGGAAAAGGGGGTTTAACTGTGACTCCAAAACAGCCTCTCCATAAGTTTTCACGGGAAGGTAACCAGGTTCCACAGTGCAGGGTATGGATTAATTAATTCTGTATTTCGTTCTTCTCTCACTCATTCATATAATCTTCTTGCCTTGCTCATGATTTACATCTGTGAACCTAAATAGAACAAGCCATTGAGATCTCCTGCTACCATTTTACATCCCCACGATTCGCTTTCACATTGAGTAAGATTCTTAAAATGTAGAATCTGCTGCAACTCTGCCCTTGCTAAAATCAGAGGAAGATGACTGTGTAGAATTAAATCAACATAAAGTGCCTTGGAAGTTCTCTCTTTTGGACTTGTGATTCGATATTATTTTTAACTCTAGAATGAGAACACATTTTAGATCCAATTATATCTGTTTCTGGCCATTGTCAGAAACAGGATACTAATGGTCTGGCTCATATGGGTATATAATGTTCTTATATGTGCACATATAAAAAGCTACATATGAAATAAAGAGCTGGTGCTTTCATTTTCTGGATTTCATTACTACTATGTGCTGTTGACAAAGAGATCAACACTGCTACCCAGACCTGTCTCTGATCTAGAATCTAAGCCTGTTTCTGAAATCCACCTGAGTGTCTAGTCCTTGGACCAAGGTACACACACCCCAAACAGAGTTCTTAGGCGTGCCATGTGCTGAGCTTCTTCATGATCACATCTTCAGATGATCACAATGGAAAATCACCTGTCGCACTGGGCAGTGTCTTCAGCTTTCTTCACAAGCTCAGATCCACGTTATAACTTAATCTTCACACAGTTTTTACGTCATATTTTACATGACTGTGTCTTCTCCACCTACATCACCTACGACTGGCCAGGGTCCTCACACCTTGTGCTGTAGCACAAATATTCTGGTCTTTGGCACAGACTTTGGCCATCTTATCTCATTCTTACAAATCTCTCCAACCTGTCATTTTGACTGAAACTCCCTCCAGTTAGTACCTATCCACGTATTTTTCCTTCTTTAGCATTTGGGATATAGCCTGCTTGCCTTCATTTATGAGACTCTTCAGACCTTTTGTACGATAACCTCTCATTCACTGAAGGATGCTACATAAAGATAACACCTCCCATCTCTGATCTCCACCTTCAGTGCTTAATATCTCTAAAAGGGAACCTTTGTGCTTTCTCTGTGTTGCTGCATTAATTTAATACGAGGCCTCCATTAGTCTCTGCCTCATCTCCGCCACAAATTCTTCATTAAAACCCTTCTTTAAGACAGTTTGTATGGTTCCTGCTATGAGGATTGACTGGCTGGTATGTGGGGATGGCTTCTCCTCACAGTTCCTAATGGGCTCTGCTGTTTCTTTCTCCTCCCCCATCAAACCTTTCCATCCTTTCTTTCTCCATCCCTGCTGTGGCTGTTTTTATCTGTTGGCTTTCTAAGGCTTTCATACCTTTTTTTTTATGCTGGGTTTGGACAGAACCTACAACAACAAGTTCTTAGCCAAGACTCTGAGAACTCCTGTGACCTATTGCAATACAAATCAAGACTATGCATTTAGAGAAAAAACTTGTGTTACTTTTGGGTCTTACAATTAGAAAAGATGATGCTGCCATAAATTCTTTGAGCAGGAACTCAAGCTCTGTACTCAGTTTTGGCTGCCACAGTCCTCTTGTATGACCATTAGAGAGTCACTTAATCTCACTGTTTTTCAAGACTCTCCTCAAGACTGATAAACATTCATTAATATTTTGTTATGGTTTGAAGTTATAAAGTAGTGCACTGACAAGTCATAGCAGTATTTAGATAAAAATGCAGGGAAAATTCTTGATGATCTGGATAAGCAGTGGAGAAAACAAGTTTATTGCAAGTAACACTATCTACGATAGTTAATGTCTGTGCAGAAGGATGATGATTGTAAGAAATATCTTTCCAGTGTCTTGGCAATATTTCCTTAGCAATCAAGAAATTAAAGTTGAGCTACAAACATTTTTCTTGCTTTGTGAATGACTATTTCCTCTAAGGATCTCCCGAAATCTGAGAGGTGCAATAGCTCTAACATTTCTTTTCCCATACAGAATTAGTTTCGTAAGCAAGAAATAAAATTAAACCCAGGCATAGCAGTATTTTAAAAGGGAAAGGCAGTAGCCTTGAATTATCCATGTTGATTTGACAAAGCCAGCGATGCTGCAGATATAATACACGGCACTGCTGTCACATCACCAAGTGACATCTTTTTATCCAAAGTGAAAATGAAATGTCAAAGTGAAGGAGCTCTGCAAGTCTGCTCGTGCTGTTTGCAAAACATGTAAAACTCACTTTTGTGCAGTAAGGTGGGTGTTTACCAGAACTTTGCTTTAAATTAGAGGTTGTTAAGACAGCAAGGTCTAGCTGAGGTTCCCTAACATTCTTCTTACCTAGGACCCTGCTGTAAGTTACTTGCCAGACATGAGTTGTTTGGCTTGAGATTTTCAATGCTTCGTTGTATTTGCATCTTGGGTTTTGTTTCAGAGATGCTTTCACCATTTAAACATTTTTTGAGAATGTTAGCAGAAGGAATGCATCCATAATACATGTTTTTCCATTGCTCTCATGGTAGTCCTGCTCCTCCTAGTTTTGGAGATCCTCCTCTGATTTGCCAGGAGTGCTTTCCTGTAGTAGGGTCCTGTTAATACCCATATGGAAACTTCTTCCAGAGGCCCTTTTCAGTTTCTTTGTGCTCAACAGAAACTTCCTGATTTATGACCAACCTTCTGTGAAGATTTTGTCTGCACTGGGAGGCGGCTGCCACTGACAACAGTGTGTGCAAACCATTGCCAAGGAGAGACCGACCAAGGTACAAACAGCATTGTTGAGTTTTCTCATCAATCACTACCACAGCCTGCTGAAATTTGAATTAAAGCAAAAAACCAACTAAATGGCAAAAAAAAAAGCCAAACCCAAAACCACAACAGCAACCAACCGAACAAAACCCAAACAAAACATCCACAAAAAACAACCAAACAAAAAACTCAAAATGCAAAATAAAACCCCACCACAAAAAAAAAAATACGCAGCTCTTAACTGAGCCAACTTGAGGTGGTGGCTGCCTGGTCAAGATACATAAAGACAGGACATGTGTAAGAAAATAGGGTTTGATACTTAAGCTAAAGTAGGCATTATAATAGGTACTCAGCGGCTTCTATGCTGAGACGTTTTTTGTAAGAGCTAATCTTATATTGTCTTCACCATTGTGGGTTTGACCTTGCAATCTTAAATATTTTGCTTAACAGAGCTCTTGAAATGGGCACAGAAATCAGGATATGCAATATGCAAGTAAATTCAGGCCAGTGTTTGCCTTGTGGACCTCCTGTAAACTTGTAATCTAGGCGCAGGCAAAAAGGAAGATTGGAAAATCTGTGTACGCACAAATGCGTACATGAATATAAAAAGGAATATATTGGAATGAATTTAGTTTGCCCATCTACTTCAAACAAATTTTTCGAAAGCTAAATGATACCAAATCATATTCAGAACAGAGTCAGAAGGAAAGACCAGTTATGAGCAGTACTTGGTTTATGAGATTGACAGTGCTTGACTGACACCACTGAATAATTCCCTCTCCTCCCTTGCTCTCTTGCAATTCTGAACCTGTTAATTTGTTAATTAGTCACCCGTTAACAGTTACACAAGGATAGCAGAAGCTGTAGGAGATTTTAGCTGGCATTCTTCAGCTTGTATCAACCAGTTCTTGCAGGTAGAATGTGATCCTTCTGTCTGTTCCTCTTGGGGTCTGTCCTGGGATTGCATTTCATCTTGTTATAGGACTGCCTGAGGTCCAAAATGTTTTGCTGGTTATATATGAAGAGAATAATTTCAAATGCTATTTACAGGTAAGGAACTGAGTCACCGGGAGGTAAAAGTGACTTAGCTTAGATAGGAATCCATTGGAAAAGCCATGAGACGAAACAAGTCCCAGTCCAGTGCCCTGATCATACAACCAGCCTTCCACTCCAGCTGATGTTCAGCTGGAGTAGTTGGAAGAGTCTCGAGGGCATGAATACAAAAAAAGACTCCGATATGGTGTGTGAGACAGCACAACAGGACATAAGCCAACCAGGAGGCTCCCAGAATGTGCTGATGACAACTTCCTTCTCCAAATGACAGAGGAAATGATGAGGAGAGCTTCTGCCAGGGACATTTTTCTCACCAACAGTGGGGAATGTGAAGCTCAAGAGAAGCGTTGGCAGCAGTGACCATGAATTCCCATGATTCTGTGAAATGCTGGACCTCAAATTCCTTAGGGCAGTGCAGAGGGTCTGCAGCAAACTCACTGCCCTGGACTCCAGGAGAGCAGATTTTGGCCTCTTCAGGGATCTGCTTGGTATAGTCCCATGGGATAAAGCCCTGCAGGGAAGAGCAGCCCAGGAAAATGGGTTGATATTCAAGGATCTACTCTGAGCTCAGGAGCACCGCAGCCCAACAAAGAGGAAGGCAGGCAGAAATCCCAGGAGACCTGTGTGGAGGAACAAGGAGCTCCTGGACAAACTCAAACACAAAAATGAAGTCTGCAGGGTGTGAAAACAAGGGCAGGTAGCCCGGGAGGAGAAAAAAAATTGCCTGAGCAGCCAGGGATCAGGTTAGGAAAACTAAAGCCTGGGTAGAATTAAACCTGGCCAGAGACATCAGGGGCAAGAAGAAAAGCTTCTACAGGAGCATCAGGGATAAAAGGGGGAGTGGGGAAAATGTGAGCCCTTTCCAGAAGCAAATGGGAGACCTGGTTAACCAGGACACAGAGAAGGCTGAGATCCTGAATTACTTTTTTGCCTTGGTCTTCACCAACAGGTACTCCAGTCACACTGCCCAAGTCACAGAAGGCAAAGGCAGCAGGGTCTGGGAGAATGAAGAACCATCTTCTATAGGAGAAGATCAGGCTTGAGAACATTTAAGAAACTTGAAGGTGCACAAATCCGTGGGACCCGAGGGGATCCTGATGAGATCCTGAGGGAACTGGCAGATGAAGGGTCTAAACCACTATCCATCATATTTCAAAAGTTGTGGCAGATTAGTGAAGTTCCCACTGAGAGGAAAAGGGGAAGCCCCTACTTTTAAAAAAGGGGGAAAAAAAAGACTGAGGGAACTACAGGCCAGTCAATCTTACCTTGGTGCCTGGAAACACCATGGAATTGATCCTCCTGAAAAATAAGCTCAGACACGTGGAATATAAAGCCATAATTGGTGACAGCCAACATGGCTTCGTTAAGGGCCAATCACACCTGACGAATTTGGTGGCCTCCTATGGAGGGGTGACGGTGTTGGTGGGTGAGGGAAGAGCAGCTGACATCATCTACCTGGGCCTGTGCAATGCATTTGACCTTGTCCCTCANGGTTTGAGAACATTCAAGAAACCTTAAGGTGCACAAATCTGTGGGACCTGAGGAGATCCTGATGAGATCCTGAGGGAACTGGCAGATGAAGGGTCTAAACCACTATCCATCATATTTCAAAAGTTGTGGCAGATTAGTGAAGTTCCCACTGAGAGGAAAAGGGGAAGCCCCTACTTTTAAAAAAGGGGGAAAAAAAAGACTGAGGGAACTACAGGCCAGTCAATCTTACCTTGGTGCCTGGAAACACCATGGAATTGATCCTCCTGAAAAATAAGCTCAGACACGTGGAATATAAAGCCATAATTGGTGACAGCCAACATGGCTNGCAGGTAGCCCGGGAGGAGAAAAAAAATTGCCTGAGCAGCCAGGGATCAGGTTAGGAAAACTAAAGCCTGGGTAGAATTAAACCTGGCCAGAGACATCAGGGGCAAGAAGAAAAGCTTCTACAGGAGCATCAGGGATAAAAGGGGGAGTGGGGAAAATGTGAGCCCTTTCCAGAAGCAAATGGGAGACCTGGTTAACCAGGACACAGAGAAGGCTGAGATCCTGAATTACTTTTTTGCCTTGGTCTTCACCAACAGGTACTCCAGTCACACTGCCCAAGTCACAGAAGGCAAAGGCAGCAGGGTCTGGGAGAATGAAGAACCATCTTCTACAGGAGAAGATCAGGTTTGAGAACATTCAAGAAACCTTAAGGTGCACAAATCTGTGGGACCTGAGGAGATCCTGATGAGATCCTGAGGGAACTGGCAGATGAAGGGTCTAAACCACTATCCATCATATTTCAAAAGTTGTGGCAGATTAGTGAAGTTCCCACTGAGAGGAAAAGGGGAAGCCCCTACTTTTAAAAAAGGGGGAAAAAAAAGACTGAGGGAACTACAGGCCAGTCAATCTTACCTTGGTGCCTGGAAACACCATGGAATTGATCCTCCTGAAAAATAAGCTCAGACACGTGGAATATAAAGCCATAATTGGTGACAGCCAACATGGCTTCGTTAAGGGCCAATCACACCTGACGAATTTGGTGGCCTCCTATGGAGGGGTGACGGTGTTGGTGGGTGAGGGAAGAGCAGCTGACATCATCTACCTGGGCCTGTGCAATGCATTTGACCTTGTCCCTCACAATATCCTTGTCTCTGAACTGGATTTTGTGGATGGAATACTGCGTGAGTGAGGAGTTGGCTGGACAGTCACACTCAGACTTGCTGCCAGCGTCTCAGTGTCTGGGAGCAGAGCAAGTGGCTCCTCAGGTGTCGGTGTTGGGACATCTCTGTTGGTGACCTGGGCACTGGCACCAACAGTTTTGCAAATTTTCTCAGCTACGTGCTGTGGTGGACATGCTGGAGGGAAAGGATGGATCCAGAGGGACCTTGGGAGGCTTGAGGAGTGGGTCTGTGTAAACCTCATGAAATTCAACGAGGCCAAGTGCCAGGTCCTGATTGTCAGGACAACCCAAAGCACAAATACAGGCTGGGCAGAGAATGGGTGGAGAGCAGCTGTGAGGAGAGGGACTTGTAGGTGTTGGTTGATGAAAAGCCCGACACGACCCAGCAGTGAGAGCTCACAGCACAGAAACCCACGGCATCCTGGGCTGCATCACAGGCAGCAGGGCAGGGGAAGGGATTCTGCACCTCTACCCTGCTCTTGGGACACCCCACCAGCAATGCTGTGTCCAGCTCTGATGTCCCCAACGTAAGAAGGACATGGGACTGTCGGAACGGTTTGGAAGAAGAATTATTATATTATTTCTGCTGGAACAAAAATTGTTAGAGGGATGGAACTCCTCTCCTATAAAGACAGATAGGGAAAGTTGAGATTGTTCAGCCTGGAGAAAACAAGGCTCTGGGGAGACTTCATAGCACCTTCCAGTACCTAATGGAGCTAAAAGAAAGCCAGAGAGAGCCTTTTTACGAGGGCATGTAGGCAAGGTCAAGAGGTAATGACTTTAAACTGAAAGAGGGCAAGCTTGGATCGAACACTAGGAAGAAAATCTTCACTGTGAGGGTGGTGAGACACTGGCACAGGCTACCCAGATTTGTGGCTGCCCTGTCTCAGGAGGTTTCCAAAGCCAGGCTGGATGGAGCTCTGGGCAACCTGGGATTGTGGAAGGTGTCCGTGCCCATGGAACAGGGGCTGGAACGAGATGATCTCTAAGGTCCCTTCCAACCCATACCTTTCCATGGCCATCTAATTCCACGAATCATTTGTTCTGCACAGCTCGGAAGCCAGCATGGCCAGGTCATTCTGCAGCCAAAGGGAGGGCAGGAAGCAATCAGACACCAGGGAGTTTCCAGGCGAGGCTCTTCATTAGGTCACCCTCGCCCAACATCTTCACTCTTGGCTGGAGAACTGTAAACTGTAGTTTATTACTGAAAACTGCTCCCAAGGGAAATGATCTTCTCTCAGAACAGAATGTTGAGTACCCAGTCCAAGATCCCAGATTCATACTTATTATTTACATGTTCTCAGAGTGTGGTGGTCCAAGCACACTTTATGCAAAAAATAAATCTTCGCTTAACTAAGCTCGTTTTCTTCTTTGGGAAGTCCAATTTGCTGTAGCTCTGTTTATGTAAGATACAGATGAATCTTATTAGAAATATTGGATTACAGTAGTCTTGACAGATTAAAACGATTGCAGGAAAACGTGGACCTATTTACACATTGGAATGTACAAGACTATGTCGTGACCATACCAACATCACTCCAGACCAGTAACAGGGATTTCTGTTAGGAAGAAAAAGTCAATATTTAACACATGGTGATACTTGAAACTTGGGGTTTTTTGGGAAGTTTTAGAGAACTGTGGGGTATTAAACTAAAAATTGTTGTATTGAACAACAAGATTTACTGAAATGCAAAGCCTTTAATAGTGCAGCATAATACAGATTTAGAAATTAAGTTCTTTAACTCTTCAGAGACAGAAGAAAGGGCTGCTTAAAATATATACACAGTACAGCTGGATTAAAGTATTTCATCATCAGAGAGTCCCATTCTATATTTTACTGCAAGATGGTGAAATCTGTGTCTATCCCACTGGATAGAAATTCCCATTTTGTTAAAGTCTTCATGATGACCAATGGAAGTTAAGACCAATAATTTGCATTTGGCCATTTCTTTTTTAATGAACTTTTAATAGATACTAATTAGCCTCTCATTTTACCTGTCTTCTCATGACATGTCTTAACATATACAACACAATGTCACACATGCTTTAGTCAGTTTTTTTGGATGCCTCAAACAAGGAGGTTTTGGACCCAAACCCTTTTTCTGTTCTGAGAAACTCCTCCTCCTCCTTCATGAACAAAAGCATGGAAATTTACTCCACTCTTACTAATTCAAAGACTCTTTAAGACACTTTACTAAGAATTTTTAACATTTGTTTTTAAAAGGCCTCTTTCTAAGTTGCTGTTTTAGACAGTGAGTGTGAAGCAAATTTCATATTGTTTAAGGTAATGTTCAAGAATTACTCAAAAGACAGGAACTGATTACTCGTATACTTCCTTTCAACTGGCTTTCTACTTGTATCACCTAATATAGACTTGGTTTTGGATGATGAAATAAATAAAATAAAGCAGTGGTACACAAAATCTGAAAAACTTCATTGAGTTTGAATAGGCATAGTTACAAGAATCTCATATGTCTAAAAGAGGAGAATTGTACTTAAGAGTTCTGTTAAAAAAAAATAGCAATCAAGAGATGCTCAACAGGATCTTATGGGATTTGTGCACAGTTTCTCCCTCTTCTCGAGTATCTTTTTCCAAAAATCTGGCATCAAGGATAAATAGTGGGCTGACGTAAGCACACCTGTGTTGTGCATATGCAAAGCCTTATTCCACCTTGATGAACTTTGGTGAGTACCCCATTTATGTCTGGTCTGAACTTGTGAAACCACCTGTGAAATGAGTTGCTGGCAGATGTGCACGAGGATGTCAGAAACTTGTCCACAGAGAGTGTGCGACAGAGGAATCTCAGTCAGGATGATCCAACCATTCCCCCGTGCATGGAGAGCCCCGTGAACACATCTCTAGGAGAAGGCCAGGTGAGAGAGCCTGGTCACTGATATGTGATTTCACCCACTCCCTTGGTCAGCGTGCAGAGAAGAAGCCATTCAGCAGCAGTGGTCACAAGCCTGGGCGTGAGTCCGAGCGTGAACACCTCCACGCCTCCATGCCTTGGTGAGCATCTTCCACCTGCCAGCCAAATTCCAGCCTGCAACTTTGGCTGCTCTGTGACTGTGGTTTCAAAATACGACTGCCAGCCTTTCCTTGGAAATTTTGGGGGACAGCCATAGTGGCAAAAAACCCAACCCTGCTCAGGGCGTTCATGTTGCCTGCTACGGAGACTGCAGGCCTTGCAGCTCACCCAGCTCAGCATCCCCGGAGGAAAGCCTGTATTCTGTCCCTCATCTCAGCTATCTAACACATATCTGAGTTTAGAGAGAGCTTCCAAATCCTGTCTGGCTTGTGAAGTTGTTTTCTCTTGGTGGAGGTGGATGGGGAACAAAACTCACTAGACTGACTACAGTCAGCGAAAACATCACTGAGCATCTGGGACTAAGGAAGTGTCGACACTAAAAACAGCCACCACTTAAAATGCCAGCACTTACAGAAGTTGATGTGTTATGGCATCCGTATCAGGCAGTTGCTCCCATACTCAGAAAGAGAGAAACTTTGGGGTATCTCGTTTAGTCCTGGTAAGTGCTGGGCACCAGGAGGTCTCTCATGTTGTGTGTGCTGTGTACGGGGTTGTAACTTTCAGTGGATTCCCTTCCCAAAGCTCTATTAGGAAGGAGAACTCATCATTGTTCACTGTCTGAGATGAGATAATGGGGGAAAGGCAAAACTCCTCCCCTGCTATCTCCCCACAGACTTTGAACAGGTAACTACCTGGAAAAGTCTTTGAATCTCTTAGAGGGAATTCATGGGTCTCCTTTGTCAAGCTGAAAGGAGTGTGCCTGCTCTTGCCAATGCTGTGTGACAGCATGCTACTAAATCTGCTTTTAGCTGCTTCAGAGGTATGTGAAGCAAGGAAGAAAGCAGAGTATCAGTGGGTGAGCTTTTAATGGGGTGGGAGACAGACTGCTGCTCTTTTCTCCATCATTCTGGAGACCATCACGAAAAATGTTGCTATTTCCTTCTCTCTCCTGAGGTTTTGCACTGTTACTGTACCTTCACTCAAAACTGCCATTCTCCAGGTGTGCCACCCCGAGTGATCCCTCAGGTTTGTGTGCGTCTTTGCAAGAAGGTGTGATACACAACTTTCATCTCCAGCTTGTTGAGAAAAGAACAAATGCAGTTCTCCAGCAGCCTAAAGCAAGCCCTGCTGTGTTTTTCCACCCTTAGCAATATTAGACCAGAGCTAGAAATATAGGGAGGTAGTAAGAGTCAGTAGGCATAAATTTGTTGCTTGCAGCTTGGAACTCCTTCTGCTTAAAATAAAGCCAAAATCCAGCTCCACGTTACCATCTGAACACATTTGTCTGGGGCATCTTAAGTAGTCTCTTTTTTTCAGAGAGACTAGTTTAATGTTTAGCTGCCTTCTTTACCCAAGTGAGTATTTAGAAGAAGTGCATTCAAAAGCCTTACTTGCTTAACGTGTCATATTCATTATACCTGGATTGGTTCTTGCTGCTTTGGACAGTTAGATGGACGTAATACTTGCTTTCTGCCAGTCTTTGCCTCGTTGCTTTGTACAGACAGTGCTGGGCCAGATTTTCAGTAATTGGGAGTTGAAAACCATCCTCCAGCTCTGCCATGTTTAGCCTGATTTATTTTTTTCAATGACATCTTTTCTTTCTGTCAAAACTGCTAATGACAGCAAGCCTGTAGCACATTATTTCTGCTCGAGGTGAGATTTTTGACTCATTGTACAGGTCCTTCAAGATGTGGAGTCTATTTAGAAATGCTGGTTTCCTCCCCTGTCTAGGTCTTTTGCATTCATTGAGCATTTAGTGGGCCATGCTCTGTGGAGTGTGGTAGCCATGGAGATTCATGGTTTTCCAAGTTTTTGTTGGTTGTGGCTACCACCTAAACAACACCTGGGTCTGCTCTCTGGAAGCCTCACAAGTTTGAAGCGTAGCTCACACTGAAGATAACCATTTGATTTCAGGGAGGATTCTGTCACAGCCAAGGGCTGCTCAGGGTGGTTCTGTCTGCTCTTCTGCTTTTTAGGGTTCCATCCCCACTGAGGGGAACCAGCCCTTGGCAGCATGGGGATGAGGAAACAAACGGCTCAACAGAATCACTGCATTCGTGGTGACAGAGAGAAACTAGTGGCAGAGCTCTGAGCAGACATTTCAACCCCAAGAACAAGCCCAGAGCCTTTCACAGTTCTCGAGTATAGTTTTGTCAAGCCTCTCGTGCAATTACTCTTTCTTTTTCATTACATCGTCCAGAAGCAGAATCACAGTGCGTATATATAAATGCAGAATGTGGCCCGTGCTTAATAATCTCTTAAAGATTTGTTGTAACAGACAGCCAGGTGGGAGTGGAGCATCACTTCCCCAGCAGCAGATTTTTTAAAAAAACACTCTGATGTTTAGTCTGTTTCTCACATTAGAAAAAGTAGGCCTCAAGTACTTGTGAAAATGTGGATAACCACAAGAATTTAGGTTGCTCTCTTTCACGAGAGGAAGAGATGCTCAAGTCTAATAATCACAGTTACGGAAATTTATTTTTTTTTAATAAGAAAAAAGAAAATCAATGAATACAAACATCCATACCCTGTTACTAATCCTACACTTAATCTGACTAAGCGCTGCTGTTTTTGCATGTGAGAGAAGATGTGTCTTTGACAGGGAGTTCGAGAAAGTGACAATTTAACTGGCAATTCCCCTGTTGCTACTGAGATCAAAGGCACACCAAAGCTGCTAACCTGGAATATGAAGTGTGCTAAGAAAGTGTGAAAAGAAGCAACAGATACCTCAGGAAAACAGCTACTTTACAGTATTGCTGCAAGAGCTGAATTTGTTCACTTGTTTTTGGCATTGCTCCCTGTATCTGACTCAGTGATATTTTCCTAGCTGCCCTTATGGTATTTTTTTTTTGCTCCTAAGAACCAGTTTGGATAATAATGGCCCTGTAAAATGTTTCTTGCCCGCTTGGCATTTGTCACATAATCTCTAGTTCTCGGTACAGGATGGCTCAGTCATTATGCTCTGACAGTGTAGATGGGCCTTAAAAGAGAGTGCAGGTGCAATATCCTTCCTCCCTCCACCTGCTGATGAAAAGCTGGACCAGATCCCTGAAAATGTACCCCTAGTGGGCCACATGTCCCCCTGCTGTGAATGGTACAGTGTTATGGGCTTGCATGGAACTGATGGTCTCGCCTTTAACTGAGCACTCTGAATGTGTCACTCTGTTGCAGAAGAAATATTTGCTCTCAGCTGGCAAGGCAGGACTGCGGGAAGAGGAAGCGAGTCTGTTCTCCTCATTTAAATGTTTCTCCTTTCTCCAAGCCGTTAGCTGGCTAGGTTTTTCACTTCGTTACTCATCAAGCCTTGGTGAGCTGCCTACGTGCAGAGCCAGTCAGGGGTTCCCAGAACTGCAGCTTCACCTTGGTAATCCAGGACCCACGGAAAGGTTTTCGCTGACCTCCGGCTAAAGGCAGGCTTGAACCTTTTTTAGGGCTTTGAAGCGTATTTTGTTCCAGCCATCAAGAGCAGGGCAGCCTTTTCTGCAGGGGAACTGGGCTCCATGCAGCCATCACTCTTTGCCTGGGACTGCCCCTGCCAGCAGTGAGTTTGGAGCTGCCCACTGAGAGAATTCAGGCCTTCCCTGACAAGCAAATGGCACAGGAGAAAACGAACCAGGTGGGAAGTGCAGAATGTTCTTTCTTGTGTGGACAACTGAAGATTTTTATTGTGGTTTTCTTTTGGTTTTTTTTTTTTTTCCAAAGAGAAACCAGCCCTACTCTGCAATGAATCAATGAAGATTTAGTAATACGAACAAATGAACTTTGAATTGTGCAATTGAGTCTTTCAAACTGCACTATCAGGAACTACATTGTCTGCATCTCTTTAAAAGTCCAATTTGTTCCTAAGCCATGAATACTTTAAATCGTCAACGATTTTGTGGAAATCAATGAGAATCATGCAGACAGAACTCAGAGTATCATTTTAACCATAAATTATGCACCTGATGAACCCTATCCCATGGTCACAGCAGACAACAGAGGACCACAGAAGTACAGTATCCTTGTTGCTTTTATTTCCATTCCATGTTCTACTTCCAGTGTTGGTGATCAGGAGGGAAACATCACTCACAAACCTCTTGGCTCTGGAAAACAGGCAACATTCTTAGTGATGTAGTTGAAAAAGTGCTTTTAGATAAATTTTATACAGCATATAATACAGCATATAATTTATCTTTCAAGTGTTCTGTCAATTTTTCCATTGAGAAAACTCCTCGGGTTCTTCCAAAGCTGATGTTCTCTCTGGTGAGCTCTGTTTTTTTCTCAGCTGTGGCTCATAATGCTTCTCGCAGCTATAAGAAGGTGATTAATCAGTTTAACCTGACAGATCTTAAGTCTTCAAACTGCTAGCCTCACAAAAATTCCAGCAGACTCCCAACAATATCTTGATATAATCTTAGTAATATGGAGCCTGATCCTCCAATTCTTGCAGGTCTCTGGCAGTCCTGCTTGAGCTGGTGGTATGCATGGTATGTGCATGTCCCTGTGCAAGGTTATTAAAATCAAAATTGATTCCCAAACTCGTGCATAAATTCATTTTCAGATGAAGAATGGGGGTGGGAATCCTTATTACTTTAGTGCTGAAGAGGATCAGAGAATTAAATCCCATTATTTCTTTTCTTGCAGATCTGCTTCATAAAAATTCTTTTATCTGCTTTTTCCTTTCTCCTTGCTCTGGTTTTGGTGGAAAGGTGGTAACTTGCTGCTGAATCTACGTGAGGGATGTCCTCTTGGATTAAACAGGAAGAGTTTTACCTGAAGCATAGTGTGTGTCTTCGATGGCAGCAGCTTGGAGCAGAAAACTCTTGATGGATTCCCCCCAGAGCAGGAGGCTTGGGCTGGGGTGGAGAGACAGTGATGGGCTTGGTTCAGGGTCACACGCTGTGCTCATCCCCAGCCAGCAAGAAAATCAGCAAGAGGCGCAAAAAAACCACACGGAGATGTAAATGAAAGCATACAAAAGAAAAATAAAAAAATAAAAAAAGAAGACAGTTAAACAAGACCTTGCAGCAGAAATTTTCTCCAAAATCTGTCACTGCTTTTCATGCTGGAACAAAAATAAGGAATGGAGCCTTTCAAGCATCTTCTTGGCAAGTCCTGTTGATAGCATGCACGGTTTTTGTCTCCAAGGAGGTCAGGAAGGACACGAAAATATAGAGGGAGACATGTCCATAACGAAGTTTCACAGTAGGCCACTGATATAGGAAGCAGCACTGGCAGAAGTACATCTTGCACATGTCTAGATGAGGTAGAAACCAAGGCCAGCTTCTTCCTTAAAGCTTTTTGGATCCTACCCACATATTTCTCATTTTTGCATAAAACCTGCTGAACTGTTGCTGTGACCAGTTGCTTCTTCATTTGAGTCATCCCCTTTCAATACACAAACCAGATGGTGGCTGTTCTTCATGAAAAGAGCTATTGTTGCATCCTTTTTTTTTTTTTCTTTTTTGGTTAGTAAATGTGATTTAAATGACTTGGGAAAAAATATTGACAATCTTTTATTGAAAAAGTTTGCATCTCTCAATTTTCTGCTTTCATCAAATTTAAGAAATTACTTACAATTTCAATTTGCCAAAACCTTGGGATTTTCCTGCATAATGTAATTATCTTGTAAGTTTTGAAAACCTATTTTGAAGTTTTCTGGTGTTTTTTTCAATGATAAAATACAGAGAGAAATAAAATAATTTCTTTGCTTGATTATTTTAAAGTCGTCATTTTAGAGCTGTTTGAAGCGAAAGCAGCTTTAAACCCTTTTGTAGAAAATCCCTTTCATTTTCAATCAGCCCCAGTGCATTTTAATGCACAGAACAGGAGACACAGATACCCAAGTTATGGAGTTAGGATGAGTTAAACTCACATGGTGTGGTTGCAACTCTGACACACTAATTCTAATTTCTTAGTATTCTACTTGAATGCCTGAAGAGTCTTACAAAACATCCCCTTCGTGCTGCTGAAGACAGCTGGAATAGATTATGGCTACTGGAGGGTCTCCATCACTGGAAGGTCTCATGAAAAGGATTTGATGAACCTTTGACAGGAATAGTTTTGGTTTTCCTGGCACAGTTTTAGGGTAGTGGGGTAAGATATGTAATGGTCTTACTGAACATTCGTAAAAGTCAGTAGGCTCCAATAATTCAGGAGCTGCAGAACTCCTGAAGCTCAGTGGAGGCTGCAAAACACACATTAGAAAGCCAACCCACCCTGGTATCAGGGCTGCTCTGGTGGGCACATTATATTATCAGAACAAGGGCGTTGATGTTTTAATTTCTGTGGGCAGGAGCTCTGCTCTCTTCTGGACAATTCTGACCAAGGGAAGGTTTTGTCCTTGTGGTGGGGCAGCAGCACCTTGTCTTGTCTCCCCTTTACTTCACACCTCTGTGCATATCCAAAGCAGGCTTGGTTTATATTTCAATTGTAGAACAATTTACCGAACAGTAATTTTGGAGTTTTTTGAAATTACTGAGAAGTGACTTAGAAAAACCTTCTCTTTGGAAAGTATCCAATGCTTTGACGTGGACTTGAAATAATCTCTGAAATTCATTATAATCAAACCTTAGTCAAAGACAGACTTTATTGCATTCTCCAACTAACAAGCTGCTTTTTCTGAATTTAAATATTGGAATGAAAACAATAGGTGAGATTTTCCATTATACAATGAAACCTGATGTTTGTCAAAACCTATCATACTGAGTCCTTCAAGCTCTTCAAACAAAAACTCTTAGGGTTTTTTTGTTATCTGTTGTTGATATGCTGACCTGTTTTTTTTTTTTTTTTAAACTTTGATTATTAAAACTTTACAGTAAAACATCACTGTTCTGGACAGAATAAGTATATGAGCAGAAATCTATCCATTTCTACAGATTTCTACCCATGCTCCAACTTTGTGTGGAAAACCATTTACAGAACCAAGGAAAATAAGTTGACGAGTGAGCACAAACTTCTTCCTTGGCTGCTGGGAGAGGGAGAGAATTGTTCTAAAATCTGCTTACCCAGAGGAAGGCTTCAGGAGCCCGTGTATGTATGTGTATGACAGAGCAGTGCTGCTTCAGAACTCACCTCGGACAGCCATGTCCCCTGCAGACTGAAATATTTTGGTATAGCTGACAGAATTAGGCGTTACGTGGGGGCTTCTTGGAGAAGTGTAATCACCATTTTCATGCAGAGGAGCAGCATGCATGGCATTCACACCAAAAACTTTCTGGGACTGTTTTTTCAACCAGTGCAGAAAATGACTAGTTAGACTGGAAATCACTGGAAGTGTGTTTTGGTCTGAGAATGACGGGGTTTAACATTTTTAAAGTGTCTTTAAGTCAAATTCTAAGGTAGGCATTTTGTTCCTATGTGTGCACGCAGGGTATTTCTCAGCAGATCTTTTTGAAAGGTATAAACACTTAAATAGGTACAGTTCAACATTTCTGTAATTATAGTAATTTTTGGTTATTCATGTCCTGGTCTATAATTTGGAGGGATTCAAAGACCAGTCATGTTTAGTAGTCACCATGTCTAATGTGTTCAGCTCTGCAGTTCTGAGCCAGGAATGAGTGGTATGTGCATACCAGAGCAAATGGAAAAAAAAGGTCTGTGAGTATTCATTGAAATTTAAAAGTCAGTTTTAATTCAATGATGTTCATGGAATGTTCCCATTCACTTCCTACAATCAGATTTTGAGCATTTGTGCAAGAAATCAACCAGGCCACAATTTTGCCCTGGGTTTTCGTTGCAAGTTACTTTTAAATTGAATACTTAAAGCATGGATTTATGGGAAAAAAATTGAAAGCATGAGACATTAATAATATTTTCAAGCTGGGTTTAGTTGGTTAGATGATGTCATTATGCTCTGCCAGCTCCCTCTTGGATGCTTTTCATGTGTGACCAAGTGTCTGGAGATCAAACCTTTTAGACAAATCCAGCTACTACATTTTCTTACTGATTTCATGCAAAAAACCCAATTTAATAATGTGATAGAGTCTTGGGGCTGGTTCACCATAAATATGATAAAGAAAATAGATAGCTTTAGATTTAAATAAATCAGGAATCAAGAGAGTTTATCTGATCCTATTGGATCCTAATTTTTTTTCCCCTCTCTGGTTTGATTCAGGAATGATGGTCTCACCATCAGTGGAGCTTCACTGGACTGGATTTTTTCTCAAACTGCTGCCCCAGCAGAGACAGGATTTTGCATTTACCCCTAACATACAGGTAAGTAAGGAGATGCTGAGCCTCAGCTGTGGCTTCTACAATCCCTAAATCACAGTATTTCCTGAGCTGCAAATTGCCCTACAGACCCCGTGTCGCAGAATCATTGGTTGATTTGAGTTGGAAGGGACCTCAAAGCCCATCCAGTCCCATCCCCTGCCATGGGGACACCTTCCCCTGTCCCAGGTTGTCCCAAGCCCCATCCAACCCAGCCTTGGACACTTCCAGGGATCCAGGGGCAGCCACAGCTCCTCTGTGAAGGACAAAAAGGATGAGAGGACCTTGGTGGGTGTGATACACGTGACAAATGTTCTCTTTGGGAGAGAAAAAAAAAATGCTCCGTTAAAGAAAGAAAGATGTCATTTCACAAGGAACTGAGAAGAAATTAATTTTTCAAGGTGTTCGTTTAAAGTTTGAAAGTTTTTAACAAGTAAAGGGCTTAGCAGCTCCATGAAATAGTGTAATCTTTTGGTTATGCTGTTACTGTCCATGTCAGTCTATTTATATATCTGCCTAGGGTTAAGATCAAGGGCGTTTTTCAAACACTTTCTTTAATTCCTGGATTGTAATTCAAGTAAAAATCAAAGATACCTAAGAACATCTTGTGACTCGTAAAATTTTCTCTTCTTGATGTTAAAAATGCTGTTGAAGATCTCTCTTCCTTCATCTTATGATCAGTGCTACCCGGTGTGATCTGGATTGCTCAATTGTCACTAAAAATTCTTTGGTAAAGACTATCTTTTATTTTAATTTTTTTTAAAATTGTGTATGAAATTTCAGATGCCTTGTTTAATACATTTCTCCTGAGATCTGCTAATGAAATGTAGAGGACAGAGAAATACAAGTATTTGGTTTTTAAAAGATAGAAATGAGATTTAATTAATGAAACTGCAATCACTGCAAAGAAGGAAATCCCTATAAGAGCAAACTAAGGAGTCATGAACCACCACATGAGAATTTTTATCCACTGCAGTTTTCAGTGTGTTCCTCAAGTAATGATAAATTATACTCCTGATAGTCCTAATAATATGCTGAGGGTGAGGTGTGAGGTTTCTGTGATTTTGTGATTTTGGGTCAGGATCTCTCACCCATGTGTAGGAAAATTGAACGTGTGTGCACATTCCTGTTATGCTCCCTGAATAATGGTCAAATTCTGCCTACTGGAATGGCACCAGCTGGCTGCTTTGATACTTATTTTCTTAAAATATTTTCTACAAGTAAATTAAAGTAAATTGTACAGTGCCCTTCTCTGTTAGAGGAGTTATTTCCACATCTTCACGTTAGATGTGAAACGAAACCTGGAGTCAGCACACACCAAAAAATTCCTCCCACTGGAAAAATCTGGGGGAGATCCCTGAGGATGGCTGCGAAAAGGTTTCACTGAAAACACTGGACACTTCTTCCCAGCTGTCATCTCAGTTTTCTTCTGAGTTAGAACAGTAACTTCATTATGGCTTTCGTATGGCACACACATGGAAGACACTCCAGACCCGACAGAGGCCTTGCTGTAATATGGAGAAACAGTGGCAAATATACAACAGCAGCCTGAGTGGGGGATCCAAACCGTGGTTTTATATTAATCCATGACAATTGACTAATGAAGTCATCCAGACTGGGCAAGGTTACAGGAGACAGGGCTGGAAAGCCAAGAGCTGTGCCGTGTTCTTTAGGATGTGCAGATGTGTTTAAGGCAATAGGCCTGCAACACTCAGGAGCATGTGCGAGCCAAATTGTGCCTCCAAGATTCCCCAGCCAGAGCCCCAGCGCAAGTGGCTGCCTGTTCAGGGATAATCTGTCATTTGTACAACATGCAACAACCAACCTGTTTATTCAGACAGCCTCTTGGCCGAGTTCTGGGCTCGTTTCAGCCCCTGCAACCTGTGACCTTAGTGCTGCTGAATGGGTGGAAGGGAGCAGAGGATTTATTTTTGTGCGTTGCTTTTCAAGCAAGGAATGTGTGGAAATCCCAGGGAGAGCTGGAGCTGTTTACCATGTTTCACAAAACACGTCCCCATCAAGTTATGAACTGATGCTTTTACTCTATTAGGCTTCCTGATGGAATGGTAAGAAATGGAGGTGAAGGAAGGTTTCTAACAAGCAATATGCCTCTTCTCCTCTCTTTTTAGTTTGGGTTTTTTTTCCCTTAGTTAATGAGTGATGCAAAAATTAAAGAGCTCTGCTGTATTTTATGGAAATGAAGAATCTCTACCATGTAAATGACGCTTTAGGAGAAGGGGGCAGCAAGCTACTTCCCAATTTCTCCACACTCTTGCGTGCTATTCCAACATACATTGTTATAGAACACGGAGTATGGCAACTTAAAATGTGACACTAACAGTAAGTAGAGCCTTCTCATGCTCATGTTCCAGTAGATTTTTGTGGCCTTTGTAGCAAGGGAATCTTCTACATCTAGAAAATACAGTTCAACATTTTTGGTTCTGTCAGGCAGAGGGGCACCTGCAGATCTCCTGCAGGGTTCATTCTGTGTTTCACTGCTAGCTCCTTCACTCTATGCTGGAGGCCAGCACAACTCCTTCTTGTTTACCTAATCATGACAGTTGTCTCTACAGATCTTTATTTTTTTCCTAATTTTCGATAGTTTAGAGGCAGTTAAGCGTATTTTTGGCAAGGAGAATATATTTTCAAAAATAATACAGTCTTGCAAAAATTTATTGTTGACACAGGCCTTTCTGACACATTTTTTCCTGCCTCTGCTGCTTCTGATTTCCAACAATGCCTTATGAAAAAAAAAATCCTTCAGCCAGAGGAGTGGGAGCAGCTCCCCACTTCTCCCCTCATCTCTACTATTCCATGTACAGTAGTTTGCAGTAGGTAGTTGGAGTGTGCAGAGCAACACACAGGCACACAAAATCCCCCCAGAACGGAAACCAAATTATCCAGGAGCTTGGGTTTTGGTGGCTGGGAGAAGGCATTTCAAAACTGACCATGTTGTACAGCTGACTCACCGATGGAGAAGCTGCAGGGTAAAGAGGGACACAGAGGAGGCGTGGAGATCTGAATTTCCTTCAAAAAGGTTTGCTTGGAAGTTAAAAGCAGGAGCATTCCTTGAATATCTCGTGCTGATGTCAGCCTAATCTCTGGGCAGGTTCTGTGCCAATGATTTGGAATTTCCTGGGGAAGAACTGTTGTGTCAAAAGAAAATGTCTGAGCAGCTCTAGAGCTTAGTCAGTAAAACATCACCACACGTGGGACCACTCACAGCTCACCACGGAGCCACACACCTCACCGTGCCATTTCACTGCCTGGAATTTAAGATCTCTCAGCAACCCGAGGAAGATGGTTGGTGGGTTTGCCCATATTATTTCAAGTCATAAAGCTGACAGGAGAAGAACTCCTCTTTTGCGATTAGTTGTTCCCTTGGGAGGGACCATCTGCAAGGTTCCCATGAACCCTTCTGAATCCTGCACAAAGAAATGGGTTAGAAAGCTGATAAGCAGAGCATTTAGGCTGAGGGACCTTGCACACAGGGTTTTCGAGGGCTTGCCAGTGGTTCTCATTCACACAGGTGTTATCTACCAAGCCTGATCTAAGGCCTGAACTAAGGCTGAGAGTAAAAATCTGATAAAAGAACTGTGGTTCTTTTGATGTGGTAAGGATGTTTGTAACTCTGCATAATTAGGTGAGAATTATAGGACAGTTATTTTCCACCCACAATATCCCATCCATCCCTGCCCTCTGGCAGTGGGAAGCCATTCCCTGTGTCTATCCCACCATCCCTTGTCAATTGTCTCCTTCCACATTTCTTGTAGCTCCTCCAGGCCCTGCAAGGCCACAGCGAGGTCACCCCAAAGCTTCTCTTGTCCAGGGTGAACAATCCCAGCTGTGGCAGCCTTTCCTCCCAGCAGAGCTGCTGCATCCTCTGCTCATCCTGGAGCCTCCTCTGGCCTGGCTGCAGCAGCTCCAGCTCCTCCCTGTGCTGGGCCCAGGGCTGGGGCAGCTCTGCAGGTGGGCTCTCACCTGAGCCCAGGGGCAGAGGGGCAGAATGCCCCCTCCCTGCTGGTCACCCTGCTCTGGACGCAGCCCAGGACAGGGTTGGGTTCCTGGGCTGCCAGCACACACAGAAAATGGCCTGTGTGCATCATCCTTCAGCAGAAATGTGCCACTTGGTTGAGCCACAGGTGGTTTTTTTTTGGTGTTATTTGGGGTTTGGGTGAGTTGCTGAGAACAGGGAGCAAATTGTGGCAAACCCAGCTGAAAGTATCAGGTTTTCCTCATCATCAGCATTGCTTCCTAGCTGGTGTGTAAAAAAGGTCTTTGCAGGAAAAACTTCTCTCGGATTGGCTTTTTTTATTGGGAATAAGGCTTTCCACAACAGCCACTGTTGGCAAGCTCCATCCAGACACACTCTCCCTCTTCTTTTGTTTTGCTTTATGATCCAATGCTAGTCAACATCTGCAAGCCCCAAATGCATACAGATGTCCCAGATTCACTTCAACTGTTCTGTTGCTTGGGTTGCCTGATGAATGTTGTCATTTTAAGTTTATGAACCACTAACCCCTCATAAGTAAATGCATACTCTATTTTAAATGGTGAAATATTCTTTTTTTTTTCCTGGTCATTAGCCCGCATAATCTGCTTCTTTGGTGAGTATCAACACTCTCAATCTAATCGCTGTTAAAAGATTAACAATTTTACTTTTGGAAATGACTGAGCTATTTTTGCATGCAATAAAGAATAGAAATCAAATAAATTAATATCATGCAGGTAATCACTGAAGAATATTATGGAATGAGTGGGTTGGGTTTGGCAAAGTTATAAGCAATAAGATTTAGTAACAAAAGTTTAATGGCCTGGGGTTCCACTAATTGTGTCTATTGCTGGTCCACACACACGCTCTTGAATGGATATATTGGAATGGTATAGAATGATACTATATAAAAAATGTACCACTTGCACACATGTTAAAAGACATAATAATTTCAAGTATTTGCTTTATCAGCACTTTCCAGTTGTGAAGCACCGTTTGCAGCAGTCTGGTCTTCTCAGGGACCGTCTTTCAGGAAATAATCTGGTAATCTGGTACAAATAACATTATGTTCTTGTGCCAAAACATCCCTCGTGCACAAGGATATTTGCATTTTGCAAAGAAATAATGGGGACTCAAGTCTGATTTTCCTTCTTCAGAACTCTTATTGCTCTCTCCTGCTGCTGTGACTGCTTTGGACTGACTCCAAACCACTGACTCTTCTTTCAAATGTACTGTTAATATGCTATTATGTTAAACAGGCTGATAGAGTAAAATGGAAATGAACATGTGCAGAAGTCATTTAGGTCAAATGAAGTAACATGCTTTCAAAATATTAGCCAAAATTTTAGCATAAAACTTTGATGAGGCTGAGAAATCCTCTATTGAGCGGGAGCGTGGAATTAGCCCTTGTACAGACCATGTTTAGAACCTTATGATACTGTTTAATTCTACAGTTCCCTGAGGGCTACTTATAACCAAATTAAAGGGCGTCTTGTGCATGTTCTGGACACTGATTATGGGACCACAGACTGAAGCTGAAGACAGCTCTACAGCCACTAAGTATGCAAGTAGAGACACCCCTTAATTCAATTATACGTACCCTCAGGGATCTTGGTAATTATAATAAGAAGACATTTTGCAATTTATCCAAGGCCAGACTTAGTGCTGGTGTGGTTTTCTCTAGTGGTTTTTTTCCCCCCTGATTGTTTCTTTTGTTTATTGCTTGTTTGGAGGTTTGTGGGTTGTTTTTATTTTTGTGTACGGGCCTGTGAAGAAGGTATTTTTTTCAGCCTCAGAAGATTCAGCAATCCACCTGTGTCTGCTTTTCCTTGAGATGTTCACAGGATTGTGGTCGCCCTGCAGAAATGTCTCGGAATGCCTGTGGTTGCTGGAGTGCTGCACTTGAGAGCATTCACGAGCTTGGGTCTTGGTTCTGTCTGGTTCAAGAGAACACATTCCTGGGAGCACAGCCCTGCTGGACAGCCCTATCGTTCAGAGTCTGCTGTAGGTTGTCAGCGAGTCTCTGCCAGCTGGGAATCTTGGATCTTGGATCTTGGATCTTGGAATGCAGTAGCTGAAACGGCACGCGAGTCACCTGAACGTCCCTGAGCGGTCTGGGAAGTGGCAAACGCCACAGCGTGGAGTTGGAGGAGGGGAACGAGGTTTCTGCATCATATTTCTCTGTTTCTCCTCAACAGATTATGTGGTTTGTGAGTACAAATCAACACAGCTCCTTCGACTTTGGCAGATGTCTGCCAGCAAGCACCATCCGAAGATCTGGCTTGGTCGGTAAATCGGGTTTTTTGAAGCAACTATGTACATTTTAATGCAGAGCCTGGTCACACAGATCCCTTTTTTGTCCTCCCCGACGCCAAATAGCAGATGTTCCTTTGGATGATCATCAATACCTCCAGGACCAGAGGCACTGTCACGCATTTTCAGTGGTTACATCTGGTAGACGGTTGTGCAAACCACTGTCTGCACTCTCTTTTCATTGTCAGTGAAGGGCATATATCGGTGTATATTAACAGTGTTCAGCTGAAGCTGAGTGCAACTAATCCACTTTGCACACCACAACACAGATTTCACCGCTTTCAGACCCCTTTTTTTTGGATCCGTGTTACTAGAGTTGGCTAAAAATTATTTTCTTCCTATTCCCCAGGCTGGTCTAGCAGCAGTGGAAATTCCCATATCGCCACTACTCGCCAACAGTGGTTTATGCCAGCTGAGGGTCTGCTCCCACTGGTTTGGTCTCAGCTGTAGGGCTGGCACCAGCAGAGCCTGTGGCCTCTCTGTGCTGTCTCATCTCCCCCGAAATCCCCTCGCTCAGACAGCGGGCAGCGCCCGGAGCAGAGAAATCGGGACAAACACAGGGATGCAACAGCTGTGTGCAGTCTACAGAAGGGTGGCCTCGGGTGACACGGCAGAGTACATCCCACGCAAACCTGGATGGGAGCAAATCACACAAGGGACCTGTTTGGCCCTCAGGTCCAGGAGTTCTTGAGTGCTCCCACCTCCTAATGACATTATGAGGCTTTAGGGATGGAAGTGCAAAGATCTAAGTGGGTGATAAGTTGTGACTGTCCCCGAGACTTGCTTCTGCCACCTTTGAGCTCGAGCCTGATTATGCAAGCAGTGAGATGCTACTCAACCCAAATTAAGCTGGCAGACCGTGCGTTAGAAGCCGTGAAAAAGTCTAAAGTACTTGTTGTATTGTGGAAGCCGGTGCCTAAGAGGCTCTGCAGCGAACAGCAGGAATTAAAGCAACAATATAAGCAAGAAGGCTGCTTACTGGCACTGCAAACTTAAAAGAAGTTTTTAAACAACTTTCTCTGCTCTAGCTGTCCCTAGACTTGTGCAACATCTTGCCTACAAGGAAAAGGTCCTTTCCTGGAAGTAATGTTTGGAGGAACAAAAGACTTTCAGTGCTGTGACAGTTGACAACACCCAGGAGTGGGACGAAGGAAATTCTTGAGGGGAGACAATCCATGGAGAACGACCAGAAAACGAACAATTCAGAAGAATTCAGAAAATACCATGCGTTTGTATAAACTGAAAGCAACTCTCAGCTCCTGTTGAGACGTTTTCCCTTTGGCTGCTGAAGGTGAAGCAGATAGCAACCATAAACAGAAGCAGGTTGGTTGCTCTGGTTCATGAGCCGCCCCTCCTCATCTGTGCGTGCAGTGAACTCCAAGTTGGGAATGCTACCGAGGGACACAAAGCAAGCTTTGTGAAGGACCTAGGAAGGTGGAATGTGAGAAGTGTCACATGCTTTCCTTGCTCTTCCACTCTGCCTTAGGCAACTGGTACTGTTTCCTCTCACGGACACAGTTCTGAGTCAGGGGGATTTGCAGTCTGATCTAGCACGTCTGTTCTTACACTGCCAAAAAAGCCTGAGAGAGCGACTTGAAAATCTTGTCTTTTGAGTGGAACAAATCAAGAGGTTTTTTGGGGGAAAAAAAATTTTGGATGGAAAGCATTAGAGCCGTAGCCTGGAGAAATGAAAAGGCCAACATGAAGAGCAGGTCCCACCAAAATGCTCTGCAAGCCCTCAGGCAGATCATGGCTTTTTCTGGCATTCAGTCCAAAAATGCATTCCACCCACCAGGAGTTTATTGTGCCATATGTTCCCCTTGGCATGTCTCTCCTCCTCTGAATAAAATTAACTTCTGTAACTGGCAACTGATAAATTCTGGTGAGCACTCCAGTCCTCCTCTCAGTAAAGCCCACCTGGAAAACATCAGGTTGCCATCTTCAAACCCATAGATTTCCTGCTTGCTACTGTTAACCAAAGCAGACCTTTTCCTCTCTTTTTAAGCCCCCATCTAACTCCCTGCTGATCACAGGCATCCTTCCTCCCAGGGATGTGGAGCTTGATCAAATACATAGCATATGAAAGATGCACAGGGTGCATGGTTGTCTAGTAAAAACAAGCCAAGGCTCATGCCAAATGAACATCTTATAACACTTCTGAAAGAGCCTTTATATATTCAGGAGGACGAAAATAAGATCCAACCCAACCATGAGGGTTCCTGTGCAATGGTGTTGTGTTTCCTTGGCACGAAAGCAGGATGGGTTTCTTTGTGCCATCATCATCCTTCAGAAAAGAGAGGAAGTTCCCAGTCCTTCTGGAAGGTTCTCTGCAAAGCCTGCTGGCAAGGAGGTGTCTTCCATTGATATTCCAGGGGCTGGTTATCACGTAGACAATGAAGAAGCAAGGTTTAGCATTTCAAATTCAAAGATTTAGCCATTGGAGACAGTACTGTCCCTGATTCCAAAGAAAAGGAAAAAGGAAAGTCTGTTTCCAGCCCTAGTGGTTGTAAAAATTCAACAATTTGACCTCTTCAGGCCTTCACACCAGAAAGCAAATGAAAAATGAAAAAATGTGCTTAAAATTATTCAGGCCTTCGGGTGGGCTTGCTCATGAATTTTGGATACCTCAAAGATGATGACATATTTTAGTTTTCTAGTTCCCCACTGAGTAAGCATAGCACAACTCAGTTGCAGGCTGATTACTTGGCAGTTTTCTTAGTACTCAGTTTGGCAACCAGCGAGGGGTTAGAGACAAGTCACAACCGATAAAACAGGATTTTCTCTGTCAGGATGGCAATTACTTCGGCAGGGTTTGTCTCACAGTGGACCGTGCTAAGCTGAACTAGCTTTCTCCTGGTGTGGACTAAGAGACATTTACCTTAGCTCAGCTGATGGGAAGCCACCTGCTGAAGGGTGGCAACTTGAGGGCAGACCAGCACTTCTGGGGAAAATATATCTTGTGTGAGACACCTTTCACTGAGAACATTGTATGGGAAGAAACGACAGTGGAGACAATTTTTCGTAGGGGATGGGATGGGGAGAGGAGAGGAGAG